>JAXGGA010001065.1:0-171028 GCA_038373865.1 Uloborus plumipes
CTGTTTTTGCACGTCAAATATCACGTTCTTTAAGCACTGAAATGACACCGTGATAATATTACTGTTTTTGCACGTCGAATATAACGTTCAAGTGACACTTAGCACCGTTATTTAACCAATAACACCATTTTTGCACCAAATTTGAACGTTCTGGTGCTGCTGGGGTTACAGTTTATTACCATGAATTTTAGTTTTAAACTAGAACCTCGGTTGCCAGTATTATACTGTTGTTTTTACAGTATAATATTGCTAAATTTTACGGCAGCAAACTGTAAAATTTCTAACTTTACAGAAATAATCTGTAAAATTGCTAGTTTTATATTGCAACCTCAGCTGCCAGTATTAAACTGTAAAAACAACGGTTTATTTTTTGCAGTGTACTAGTAGTTCATGTATGCAGCTATACTACACTGCAACCTATCTTGGCAACAACATCGTGACGTTTGCGTGACGTTAGCCTATGAAAATCGAGCTAAATAAAACGTCACAGCCTACTTGGCGAATTGAAATGTAACTTTTATTGTGCAATAGAATTACAACTTTTAAAAGAAGATACATTTTGTGAAAGAGGATACATTTTGTTCTGCAGCATTTTCCTTGTGAGTGAGGGTGCCTTGTACTTTGCAAGTGAACATCGCGTTTCAATTTACCTTGTATTTGACTAAGAGAAAAATACGAACCATTAGGGATAGACACTGTATACCATCGTTGCATGGAAACTCACCAACTGTTTATTTTAAAACAACGCACTCCCTGAGACGTAATTGATTGTCCTTGAGCCCCCTCCATCGTCTTTTGTCAGAGCGATCCGTCTTCTATGGTGAAGATAACGAAAGCTGGAAAAGTTTATCTTTTCCTCTATCTGTCCATCCATCAAGTAGTTCGTCTTCCTAAATCCTGAATAATCCCGTTTTTCACAGGAAGACGTATGATAGCTGAACGTGAGATAAAAGGATATTCATCGTCTACTGCACGGTGATGCATGCAACATAATTTCTGCTAAATAATTTACTGTTGACCTCTTTGTTATGACATATGAATCAAAATGTTTGCCCTTGTTGAACTTCGATTGTTTTACATGTTTTTCCGGGCGATGAGAAAATACATATGTAAAATAAATAAAAATTTACAACGTCTATAAGCACAAATAAGTACGTTTTTCAAAAATTCGAAAAAAATATTTTTACACCATTGAGCGAAGTTTTTCAAAGAAGTAAGTGGGTCCCCCTCATAGTGGAGATTTTAAAAGGAAAAGAATTGTTAGTGCTTGTTCTTGAACACATTCACTTCAAAACCGTTTGAAAACAAGAAAAACATGGGTTAAATGAAATAATGACATTCAATTTGAAAATCTTAATTCGCTTATTGTGTTTACTGCCCTTGACATTTCTTTTCGAATTCGATTTTCGTTTTTTTTTTTTTTTACTCTTCCACCTAGCAATAAAACTAGCAAAGCAAATTATATATAAAAATATCTTCAATGGGCTATGTAAAGCAATATTTATCTGAAAAGTGAATTACCTGACGAATTCGTTTTGATTAAATATTAAACGATATGCATATTACCATTCAAAATATCATTCATAATGTGAAATAAATTCATCACGTATAATATTTTAATATAAAAGTAATTGCGTTCGTTTTACCTTGAGCAGTTTCATTTACTGTGTATTTAATGAAGAAATATAATAATTAAAACTTTTCTTGACAATACATAATCCACTAATTTTCATCATACGCTTGCGAAGTGTCACATTTCTCTTACATCCTTCCTACAGTTTACGTTTCATATATTTTTACTTTTTTCAAAGTTACAAAAGAAAAGTAACTAAGAGCAAGCTAACTTAATAGGCTTTAAAATGTTGCAGCAAAAAAACATGAAACCAAAGCATGCAAAAATATAAATATGATACATATTAACTTTCTAAAAAAAACTCGCAAGATTATTCACAAATAATAACTTTTAGCGTTGTACAACGTCACCAATTGATTTCCATAGACATTTACAGCGTTTTAACAGGATAAGTTAAAGATTGGAATTTGATTCATGGCTGAAGTGCATACCTTAATACTTCTGGGAATTATGCAGAGGAAATAATTTATTCGGGTATTACTCGATTATTAATTTCACCTTCATGAATATTTAAAAAGATTACGAAGCGGTGGGTGATATTTATCCGCTTCACATGATTTGCTTTCAGTGTCAACGAAAACAATTTTGGAAACATTCTAAAATTGTTAATTAGAAAACTGTATCACATTGAATTAAATAATTTTAACAAAGATATTTTAATTTCTCTGAAAATAGTTCTTATTTAAAACGACATAAAGGATGAGATGCGTATAAAATTAACTATTCTTTAATCAACAAATACAATTGAAAAATTGTGGAAAGGAATACGTTTCCATTTGTTGCTTTAAATTTATTCTCAGCCATGTGCTATACTAAAATCTTTAGACTCGTAGAGCCATTAAATGGTTTTCTTAACACTATATGTTCAAATACACCCTTGTGCAAATTAATTGAAACAAACTCGAAAAATTGTGAAAACTAAGAAAAGAACTACTTTGTTTAAATTGATTTAAAACCAAAAATTTTTATAACATAATATGATGTCTACAACTCTTTGTAAACATTTGGACACGATTCGTCATGGAATCTATCATTTTTTTACACTCATTTGTAATATGTGTGTCTATGAATTAGCGCAGTGATTAGCTTCTCCATAGTTGAACAGTCCTCATGCAATAGTCGATTTTTGCATGCAGCCTAAAGATTCTCGATTGGATTGATATCAGGAGAGTTCTCAGGCCATTCAGATGTCTCAATTTGGTTCTCAGACATGAATTTCTTGGTAATTTGAACGCATGGAAAGGAGCTAAATCCTGCTGGAAAAATACCGTTTCATGTGGGTATTGTTCCTTCAACACTAGTAAAGCATTTTATTTCCAGAATGGCAATAGATTTCTCAGAATGCATCATACTATCAACATTCTTCAAGGAACCAACCCCACTGTAACCGAGACAACCCCAAAACATCTTTTTAGGGTGATTTACGAATGTTTTCGTGTGGCAAACTTGAATTCTTTCACCTGAAGATCTCCGTACGTCTTGAGTTCGTTGACCTTGGATAATGAAATTTATTTTGTCACTAAATAGTCGTTTCCTCTCATTTTTAGCTGCTCAATTCTTATATTTTAACACCCACTAATAGAGATTTTGCTTCATTGGTGGAGTCAGAAGCTGTCTCTTCATAAACCGATAGACTGGCCGACCGGTACAATAAGGTGCCTTTGAACAGTAGAAAAGCTTCTGATTAGTGGAAAATGATGATAGGTAAAGGATTTAAGTATCTCATCCATATTTTTACTAATTTTAGCATAATCGGTGAAGAATAAAGGGAAAATTTTAAAGTCCTGAAAAAAATACTTTGTTTCAATTAATTTGCACAAGGTGTATATCTTTCTAATATTTCTATTGAATTACAGTACACTGCAAAAAAAATATTTTTACAGTATAATACAGCTAATTTTATAACAATAAACTGTAAAAATTGCTAATTTTACACTAAGTTAAAATTACGAATTTTACAGTAATAAACTAAAAGTACTAATTTTCGGGTAATAAACTGTAAAATTGCTAATTTTACAATTTATTACTGTGTATTTTATTGGAACCTCTCTTTCCCGTATTGTATTGTAAAAACAACAGTTTATTTTTTGCAGTGCAGGACTCCATTTTAGCATCCTCTGCATTTAACAACTGCTCTCAAATGTTCATATTTCTCAGAAATAATTCTCATGGGACTTTTTTTCATTACATTATATATAATTGCTTTTAGCGTTTTTAATGCTCATAAAAATCATAGCACAGTTTACTTCTTTTAAAATCAAAAATATCACGAAAAGTTTCTATGACACCTTAAATGCTCTCATTAGTAATTTCATGCATTCGATTTCAAGCATAATTAATACATCTAATTAAAAAAGAAAGTTAAGTTGGAGAAGTGCCGACTATGGAATAAGACTCATTATCGAGCAAAATAATGCAATGCGGGGCTAAACGAAGTTGCTTTTCTTTAAAGTTGGAAGAATACAAAAGTGGGAGTGAAGTTGAAAATTGGGTTGTTTGTATAATAGGACAGGATAAATTTCAAGTGCTCAAGGTGGTGGAAATTGATTTTGGCACCAAAAACCCCTCTTATATAGCTTCGTATGTACTGCGCTGGTGATTGAAATGGAGAATGTAGTTTATTTGAAAAAAACAATAGTTTATTTATAAGCAACAGAGACTTGTTTTCTAATGGTTTCTTTTGTGGTACCCTATTATAGGAAGCCTTCCGTTTAAGCAGCAAACAACACCTCCCCCCTCCCCTAGTTTTTTTTTTCTTTTTTTTTTTTTTTTTTTGTACATAACTGGAATTTTTAACTAAACTTTTTGGTTTAAGCTTTCAAATTAAAATGACCCTGATTTCAAGGTACTGAATTTATTGTTAACTCATTATTATTTATTCCTCTCAATTACGTTTGTTGTCAGTGACGAAAACAATTAAGGTATAAGAAAACTATTTGTGGCTTTTACTACTATTTTTGTATCGGTATTTACAGGGTTACGAAAACAAACATGTTTTATCTCATAGAGACCATTATTTCAGATACGAAATAAAAGGAGATGCGTTTTGCTTTTTTGCTGCTGGTGTTATGGTACAGGAGGAATTCACATATTAGCATAGAATTCCTTAATGCATGCCTATGCAAATTCTATAAAAAAGTAAAGTTTGGTAATGGTTTTCTATTATCGTTGCATATTAGTGCTATGATATTTTTTTTCGCACGACAAAAAAAAAAATTATATGTACTGAATTGTAAATTCACCATGCATAACGATATCAAAGAAGCCCTGCTGCCAAACAGAAACCGTTATAGGCTTTTGTGAGGGTGTTAAATCTGATTTCCGCTTTCTTTTTCTTTTTGGCCTCTTTGAAAGTTCCCATGCATGTTTTTCAAGTATCGATACTCGAATCCAATAATGCTGTCGAAATAGTGTTTTGCAAAGTGAAAAAGCCGCTAGACTTTTCCCCCAGCTTTACCTGGTATGTTATTTACTTTTTGTTTCGCTGAAATGTTTTGATATAAGTAAAAAAATGTTTCAAAAACTCTTTCACGTACTAATTATTTTGCTCCTTTTGGAACGATAAATGTTCTCTAAAGCTTAAACATGTCATTAAGTATAAAGCAGTAAGTAACCACCCCTAAGCAAGGGCTAAGGCAGAAACATGCAATACACCACCAAGGTATTCTAATTTCACATTAGCTTCCAGTTTTTTTCGCTCTCTTTGCTTTATAAGAGGATTTTTACCTCCAACTCGACTACTTTCGTATTTCATGCTGATGAAAGCGGAATAAGCTCGAAACAGCTGTCCACGGATCGAAATAGCCGAGTTGATGGTGTATTGCATGTCATTAACTGTTTCATGCATTTTGTTTACAGTTATATTTTCTTAAATTCTATGATTGCATTTTTACGATCTAAAATATGCAAAATGTTTAAGTTTAAATAAAAAAGTATATCGGCGTTTTTCAGCGTAAAATTTTAAAAACTTTTCTTTATTACCGCTTGACTCAGAAAATATAACTACATGGTATGTAAGAGTTACGAGAACTTCCAGGTTGTAAAATTTAACTATGAATGTTTGGTTTATTTTACTAACTTTATTGGAATTTCTGAATGAAATGAGAATTATCGATCTTTATTACGATCTATGCTTTATATATATGCTATTCCACATTCAGAGATTTTTTTTATTGTATTTTATTTATTTTATTAGCATTTATCTATTTATTCATTTTTTGATTTTAGGTGTAAAAAATGTGGTAAAATTAGAAATTATAATGCTTGAACTTTATTTGAAAGACTCCCCCCCCCCCCCCACTCAAAGAAAAAAATCGTGATTGGAAAAATTAAGGTTTCGGAATAAGCTGTAAGATATTAATTTCATCCTTATTGATTACGAGAGCACAATCAACTTAAGAAATAACTTTGCTACTCTCTTTTTCTTAATCTTTTTTGTTTAACCTGCTGTAAAAGTTTCTTCCTTCACCTCTTAAAGGGTCTATAATTCTGTGCCTCAGAACCAGGCCAACGTAAGTCCATTTTCGTAACTTTCCAGCAGAGGGCGCATGCTGAGGATGGGACTCACTCTCTTTTAACGCAGCTGAATTATAGTGGATAAATTTCTTTAAAAGAAGAAAGGTGTGTATTTTAAGTAATGAGAATACTTTTCACCTGAAGAAGAACGAAGATGCTCAAGGAGCATATTTTAAAGACTACTAAAGTTTTGTAGCGATGTTTTAAAAAATTATTTTTTGCGAACTTATTTTCATTACTTAAAATACACACCCTGTATACAATGCAGTAATAAAGTGAAAATCACCATTTTTGGACCTACGTTTTTCTGGTTCTGACGTACAGAATTAAATTTCAGATTAAATTTAATTGAAAGTATTTTGAGGGGGTTTTCTCGAAACTTTCTTCTCCATATTTTTATGAATGCAAGGTATCTGATTTTTAATCGCAAAAACGAACTTATGCTATCTTCACTGCATTTGAAGCTTGAGCAGTACTGCTCGCATCTTGGCGTGATTTACTGTCCCGGCGGAATTTGTAATCTATACGCTACTTGTTCAAGTGTTGGAAACTTAGTAATTTTTGGGAAAACGAAAGTCGGGAAAACTACATGATAAATAATAATTGACGATAGTGAATTTACGTATTGCACATCAAAAATACTACAGTGTACAGAAACTTCAAAAATCACAGCACTTTCTAACATACTATTACATTTCAAATAAGTATCTATTTACTAAATGACTGAAAATTCCTTTTAGCAAAAAGTAAAGTTGATTCTTCACTAAACTAAAAAATGTTCAGCACATTACAAACAACTATAACACAAACACAATGTACAACTAACTCTTGCAGATAATAAAAAAAGAATAAATCGCTGCTTAAAATGTCCATTTTTTTCTATCTAGTACTTTATAAGTACTCTTATCTCAGTAAAAAGAATTATAAACCATGGAGGGCACTCCATAGCAATCCTATTTATTAGGTCGAGTTTCAGTCTTATTTTACAGCGTGAGTGTCATCTTTTCTTCTAACTTAACAGGCTTTCTGAAATCAGTTATGCATATAACTCAGAAATCTGTATTTTTACCCATTAATGCCTAGTTTCCCTTTTTAGGGACGGTCCAAAAAAGGCTCCCAATTTCCCCAAAATGAACATTTCAGCCAAAAAATAGTGTTCAATTAGTACCTTGGTATTGTTTCAATTCGTTATTAACAAATTGCAGCACATAACTATTGTAAAGTGTGTTCTGTAGCAGTTTTAATATGATCTTTATCAAAAATGATATCGTTCACATTCTCAAGAAAAAAAAATAAGTTTTCAAAGTTATCCGCAGCTTTCCAGTTTATGTTAATTGCTGATTTTATTTCTTCTTATAAAATGTATTTTTAAATATTATATGGTAGGCAGAAAAAAATTTTAGTAAAAAAAGTATGTACCCTCTGGGGTCTATCGTAACTTTTAAGGGACAATTTTTCTTTCCTTAATAAAAAAAAAAATTTACATAATATTTTTTTAATTATTTTTCCTGTCCATTAAACACTGTTTGTAACCAGTGTACGAAATATCTTTGGAAAAAAAATGTCAGGCATTAATGGGTTAAGATTATGCTAACATTATAAATAATGTTAACTACAAATTTATTATGCAGTCTAAGTAAAAAACACTGTTGAGTGTTTATCGAAAAATTCGTACTGTATCAGCATTTTTTTGTATATACTAATGCTTTTAAAAATAACTTCAAAATATCAGAAACAAATACATTAAGTTAAACTTGTTTTGCGGTAAGCCTGCTTACACTCACCGTCAGATGAATAAGTGATTGACTGCAATTTTAAAGACGCTTGTAAAAAATCTTCGCTAATGCGATTATTGAGTTATATTTCTCAAGGGTATCAATACAAAATAAAAATTGAATTAAATTTAAAAAAAAATGATCAGCGCTGTTTCCATAGTAAACAGTGGCATATATCCTTTCAATGGCAGTCTGTAAAAGAACGAAGCGTAAAATAATCATCATGTGAAATTAAAAACATACACACTATATCATCTCGCATTTGATTAGTGTCCAGGTATTCGCACATAATAAATTTGAACGTTGCCTTAATATTTTCCCCACATTAAATCTAAACATAAATTCTCATTTGTCGACAAGGGAGCTCGGTTGGACACTTTAGTTCCGCATCAGTTTGTTTCAATCCGGATGTTAATTACAGTAAATGTCAGGCAAGAAAGCTTCGTCCCGTGAAACCACCTTTCTCGGAATTATGATTGGTAATAAAGCATAGTTTCAAAGTTAAATGGAGAAGCTTGCTGCAGACATCCGACAGTTATTTATGAAGCGGATGAAAGAGTTTATTTGCTAAATCATGTTAAACTTAAGCTGATGTTGGACGATATTCGGGGAATGATGATGTAAGGAGTTTGGAATTTCGGTTACGTTTGATAAGGAAGTAATGGTAAAACATTGTCGCCGACCCAGTAGTTTTTTGAGCATAGTTTAGTTTAATGTGTTATAAAATATTATAATTATTTTACACTTAATTTTAAAGTTATCTCACATTTGAAAAAAATTGGTCTTAAATTAAAAAAAAAAAATATGTATTGATTTTACGTATGATACTTGTCATTGCCAAACAAATAACAACACTATTAATACATGTAATTATCGTAAGTAGTATTTCAAAATAAAACGTGTAATACGTTAATAAGAATATGTTTGGAGACCAGGAAGCAATACAGCTTTTTTTACATTAAAGCCTAAACAAAAAAAGTTTCGCAAACTTTAAATTTTAATTAATACTGTCTATAAACTACCTGTTTATCAACTATCTCCACTATATTGACTGACTGACTATATCGACTGATTTGTCGTAAATGGCAAAGAGTTAGAACGAAAAGAGATTTAACTAACTGAGTCTCGTTTTTACACGAGGAAAGGTACAAATCATCTTTGCCCACATGGAATCCGGTCGTATTTAGCAAACCTGGCTGTCGACGAATACAATTTGAAAATGTTAAATTCTGCAGAAAACAAGTTGCTCCAAGAGTTACTGATGTTAAGTAGTAAAATGCCGCCCCTAAGCAAAGGCAAAAGCAAAAAGAACTACCCCTAGCAGCACAATCTCATCGGCCGATGATCGGATTCCGATAAGTTCTCATCGGGAATTGCTCCGATATGTCTCATGGGCCAAACAGAATCCGAGCAGCAAAATCCGATGAGTTTTGCTCGAAATACGAAGATATATGGAGTAATTTACGAGCAGTGCAGTCCCGTGCCGATAAATTTAGGATCAATTTTGGATGAAAATACGATGCGATTTAGATCAATACGCGAGCAGTGCTGTTCTGTGGCGATGAATTTAGGATGAAAATACGATATGATTTAAATCAATATACGAGCAGTGTAGCTCGTGGCGATGAATTAAGGAACAATTTTGAATTAAAATACGATAAAAGTTGGATCAATATATTAGCAGTGTAGTTCCGTGGCGATGAATTTTGGATCAAAATACGATGAGAGTTGGATCAATATAAGAGCAGTGTAGTTCCGTGGCGATGAATTTTGGATAATTTTCTTTTTTTTTCTTTCAAATGGGGCTGCAGTAGAGGCACAACCTTTTACAGACCTAGTGCGATCCCCCAATTAAGAATCCATTCTTTCACGATTTTACGCACCTCGAAAATCCGCCGACTGCCCAACTCTAGGATCGAACCCGGGTTATCGGCGCGGAAAGCCGACGTTCTATCACCACGCCACTAAGTCGACGATTAATGAGACCAACACTGCATATTTAATAAAAATTTGTGATTGGGAAAATTTTCATTGGAAAATTTGATCATTACGACCTCTTTCCGATAAAATCTGTAGCTTGGCATATCTTCATCGGAAATTTGATCGGAAGTATGTAGTTTTCCGATGAAACATAGCTCGGCTAATTTTCATCGGGAAATTTGATTGAACCGATATTGTTTCCCGATGGAATACAGCTCGACATATTTTCATCGGGAAATTTGATCGGAAGGATATAGTTTTCCGATGAAATATAGCTCGGCTAATTTTCTTCGGGAAACTTAATCGGAAGGATATCGTTTTCCGATGGAATATAGCTCGGCATATTTTCATTGGGAAATTTGATCGGAAGGATGTAGTTTTCCAATGACATATAGCTCAGTTAATTTTCATCGGGAAACTTGATCGGAAGGATATTGTTTTCCGATGGAATATAGTTTAGCTTATTTTCATCGGAAAGTTGATCGGAAGGATATCACTTTCCAAAGAAAAGTAGCACATCGAAGACCGTGGTCGGATACTGATCGGTAGGGTGGAGCGAAAAAAATGAATTTTTGATTTTCGTTAACGGGTACCTTTCATTTACTGTGAATGAGGATAAGTAACAATTCTGTAAAATATTTCACTTTTGCAACGTCATCTTTAGTCTGCGCATTTGGCCTAAAGTTTTGAAATTTTAGATTTTTTTAGATTTTTCAAATTTTTAAAAAAAATATTGCAAATGATAAAACTAGTGACGGGTGGTTATTAAATGGAAGAAAAAGGTTTGAAATATACATGAAATTTTTAAAAATCATTTCAGATTATAATTTCAGTCTGCGCATTAGGCCCAAAGTTCATCAAATTTTCAGAAATTTCCGATATTTTCAATATTAGCAGAAATTTTATAATTCAATATTTCCTCTCAATATTTACTAAAAGTGCCTTCAAAACATTTTCTTAATCATTTTGTTGTTTCTTTGAACTACTCAACTCTATGCTTGCTCATTGAAATTACCCAGGACTCACCACGAGGAAGTGGCCGCACTTTGGGTGCCACTCGCGCTCCCCTTGCTTCCAACCGATGAGAGCACACATTTACATTTCTTAGACAAGTCAGAAACAATAAATTGTTTCTTTGAGTAGGAAATTGTTTGCATTGGTTTTGATGGATGCACTACAAAGACAGGAAAATAAAGGTGTAATACGGAAACTGGAAGAAAAACTTGGTAGACCTCTGTAATGGAACATTTGCCAATTACATTTGAATGAACTTAATTTGCTGCATTTTTTGCAAAAGCTAGATGGACCTACCAGTGGACCAAAGTGATTTTTGGGCCTGTTAGACGAAGCTAAACATGTTATACTTTCAAATCAGTTCAATATGAACCTATAGAATTTGTCATTGATCAGATTGATTTTGACAATAAAAATGGTTCAAGTACTGAGCAACAGTAACTTCATGAGATGAGCAAGGTAGTTTTGACTGGGAAAATATCCAAAAAAATGTGAAACAGAAGTCCAAGAAAGCTTTCCCTAGTCAGATGTTGACTACAGCAAACAATCTTTAGACTATAATTTTTAAAAGAGTTCATAACTTTCGCGGGTAAAAGTGTCCTTGCTCTTTTAGGATGAAGTACAGACGTTACTAATTTAGCTATGAATTCGTGTGAGATTTTAAAGATTATCTCTCCGGGAAAAGCAGAAAATTGTATTCACATCTATTCAAAACAATGTATACTTTGCACCCAAGAAATATGCTGTTATCAAATGTATGTATGTCTGTTCCTTATACAAATCCAGTTTTCGTCGGATTTTCAACAAACTTGGCACAGAGGTTCCCTGATGCATTAGAATTCACATAGGCAGAGGTTTTGAAATTTAAAAAAAATCCAAAAAGCCCAAAATTCAAATCTTTTGTCTCAAAATGGCCATTTTCTTATAATTTTGAATAGATAGAGTAATAGAGATAAGACTTTAAGCACACAAATTGATAAAATGTAACACATTTAAATAGGAGTATTTTCCTACAAAGATTACGATCAACAATGAATTATCCATTTAAGGCTCAACTATTTCTTTTTAGCATGAAATAAGTTTTTATATTCCCATGTGGATAGAATTCATTCAAATATTTTTTAGAGCTATGTTGTATTAATAAGCACCCGGGCAACGCCGGGAAATAATCTGGTTAGTTCATAAGAGAGAGCATATAAAGAAACTTGTTTTAAATCGTATTATAAACGCTCAATCTAGAAAACAAACAAGCAAACAAGTGAGAACGCTTCAGATCCCAAAAAATAGACAAAAATCTATTTTCATACATTACATACATAAATCAAAAGTCAGTATACATCGATATGATTTCTTGCCATGATGTGGAAATTACAAAGCTACCTTTTACAGGTAATTTAACAACACAATATTTACAAAGATTATGGAAGCTGAGAATTTAAATATGATTTCTGAATGCGCTCTTTTTAAACTGCCATTCAAGACTCAATCAGTTGAAAGAGCTGTCGAATAGGTCACAAGCTCTTCAAAATTGGTATGTAATCACAGGAAAAGAAAAAGTTTAGTAAAAACGAGGATATCTGACAGAAATATTTGATCAATTTGCGACACAAAGGAACAATTTAACTGTGAAAGACGTATCTAAGAAATGTAAATACGTGCTTGCATTGGTTGGAAGGAAGGGTTCACGTGTAGGACTAGAAGTGCGGTCACCTCCTCGTGGTGAGTTCTAGCTAGTTCCACATGAGCTAGCGAAGAATTGCAGGGTTCAAAGTAATAACAAAATGAATAAAAACAAGTTTGAAGACACTTCAAGTGAATATTAAGAGGAAATACTGAGTTAAAAAATGTCGAAAATATCAGAAATTTTAGGAAATTTGATGAACTTTGAGCGCAATGCACGAACTGAAATAATAATCTAAAATGGTTTTAAAAAATTCTTTGTATATTTCAAACCTTTTTCTTCCATTTAATAACCACCCGTCACTAGTTTTATCATTTGCAATTTTTTAAAAAAATTTTGAAAAATCCAAAAAAAAATCAAAAATTTCAAAACTTTCGGCCAAATGCGCAGACTAAAGATGACGTCGCAAAAGTGAAATATTTTACAGAATTGTTACTTATCCTCATTCACAGTAAATGAAAGGTACCCGTTAACGAAAATCAAAAATTCATTTTTTTTGCTCCACCCTACTGATCGGAACGATGTCATCGTGCGTTACGGGATCAGTTTACGAGGAGTTCGATGATCGACTGAGCAAAATCCGATGAGTTGATGCTACTTGGGACGTGAAATACTTCACAAAAGCCTTGTGTATTAAGTAGTAAATTATATACCGTCTCTTTTACTACTGATTACCTAAGCCTTGCTTTCAATTTCGGGGATTGAACCGTACCACTGCTTCGGTCACTTGCTAGTGAGCTATTTTGACATTGGCTACCACTTTCTTTGGCACTTTTAGCTTCTTTAAGATTATTTCTGCCTCCTGATCGGTTACTATCTAAGCCAGAATGATTCCTAATGAGGATGAAAATGGGAGAATGAGAATGAGGGCATGGCCCGGTTGGCAGCATAATTCATAATGAAAAATGCGCCTTAATGTCGAACAAGAAGCTATTGCATGACAAAACCTATATAAACAAAACAATCGGTGTGCTTAAAATGTATCCCTGCAATACAAAAGTGTCACTTCTGTCGCGTGTTTTTATGGTTCATATATTTACACTATACTTCACTTTTAGACAGTAACATTCCTGGGAAGGAATAAGTCAAACAATGTTTGCTACAATTCTTCATGATAAAAAGTTTCGCATCCATATACCATACACACACTTATTTTTCAAGAATAATCGGAATATGGTTATGGTCCTTAAAATAATATAAATCTTTTAATATTAAAAACCCTATTTAATCTAATAATTGAAGGCAGTAAAAAAAAAAATCCGAATGCAAAAAATGCAAAACTGTAGAGAAGACACTTCCAAACTCATAAAACCACTCTCTACTTCTTTGCAAATTTTAAATAATCATATGTAAACTCTGAATTAATTTCAATAATTGTTTTTTCGCATTTAACGCACCCATTGCATTGTCTACTCTTACACTATACGGTACAGATGATTCAAAGAGTTTACTCGAAACATTTCCATACTCAAACACACAGAAGCACAAAGAACACGGCACATGCATCAAAGCCAGTTAATGCGACGAGATCCATCAAATATTATGTAGTCAAAATCCCTCAAAGTCCCCCAAATGCATCCCGTTTGTTCAACCAGCTCCATGGTGCGGCATCGCGACGCATCGATCTGGGGGGTGAGGATGGGATTTACGCAAGGTCCTCCAGGCGACGAGCACTCCTTCGATGATCACTCACGATTAACCCTAATGAACACTGGATTTAAATAGCTACGGTGCGGTCATGCTTCAAGCGTTGATAAATTGCAGCTTGCATATCGAGTCCAAATACCTTGGACAATATTGGACGAGGGCACACAATTTGCTTTAGTCGGAGGCGATTCGACTACAAAAGCCGCTTGCTATTTCACCCAAAGTGATACACTTGTATGATGGTCGGATATTTATTACGTGTTGAAAATTTAATGAACTATGTTGTCCTCCCTCCCCCCTTCTTTTTTTGGTTTCACGAATTAAAATTAACTGTTCCATGTGGGGTTTTTTTTTGGGGGGGGGGAGGTATAACTTAAAAAAAAATTTTAAGGGGTATATATCTTGCTGGCGTCTTTTTCATATAATCTGTGCTTCGGAAAAATTCGTTTAAGGTAAAATCCACTAATTTCTAGTTACCTATTTACACATATTTCGCAAGACGATTTTTATATGTAACCCCTTTCTTGAAGGTTTATTCTATCTTGCTAAGCGCGAAAGTCGTATCTGCACTTTTTGTCAAAATTGAGTTATGGTCACCACGTTTTCCTTTATCACATATTTCACTTAAATACAATGTTTTGTGGCCATTGGTCTATGGGACATATTTTCAAAAAATATTAAAAAATTTCATCTGAATCAAATCAACGGAGAAGCAAAACTTTAAACTGCAATTTCTCCTTTTGAAGTCGTCTGCAGAAACGACTTTTGCACTTATCATGGCTGCATTGTTTCCACAATTAGTTTTGTCATGGAAGATACATTGTCCGTTCATACTTCTACATTAAAAAAATGTATTCATTTATCACACGTTTTGCTAAAAAAAAAGCAATTGTTCCTATTTAAAATTGCTTAGTTTCCATGTAATACGCTCCTAATACTGAAAAAACAACTTTGATCAAAAACGTACTATATACGAGTAATGCACTGGGAAGTAGACCAATTATTGATCTCGTACTTACTTACGCATTTCATAGTGTTATTACCCCCCTAAAAATGAGAGAAAAAAGGAACATGATGATTATTACGGTAAAAGCATGAGTGTTTTTAAAGATATTTTTGTGAAGGTGCTTTTGGTATATCTTTAAATATTCAAATTAAGATAACAGTCGAGTCCGGTTAACAGAATAGCCATTTTGTCACGAAAAACTATTTCAATAAGCGATATATTAAATTAACAGGAATCAAAATAATACAGTAAAATGCTTTTGTGCATTAAAATACATTATATTAAGCGGGATGCTTTTTTAACCGATATTCCAATAAGTGGGCTTGGATGTATTTTAAAAGCAATTAAAACAACGTTAATCAAAACACAAAAGATCAGGAACACTCAAATCGCCGTTGCAAGGGCGCTCGACTATAATAAAAATTGTAACTATAATGTTTAAAATTAAAGAATGCACGTAATACCTAAAACTGTTAGTATTTAGAAACAACAATAGTATTTTAGCAGTTAAATTTTGCATAAAATCCTAAACAAACAAAATTAAGCTCTAAACTTAATGGAAATTCATTTCTAACACGGCAGAAAAATTACAAATATGCAATAAAGTCATTCTACCGACATTCTAAACAAACCAACGAAACAAGCAGCTCTTAAGCAGAAAATAGTTTCAGAGTGCCAGTTTTAAACCGAAACGCAATTGAACACCGTGAATTAAGTAAGAGTTTTAATGACACACATTTAACAGGTCCCCCTCTTTCAACTGCTCCAGGCCACAAATGAATAAGAAACTACCCCCATTACGGATGAACGCAATGAAATAAAGCAATAAATCTTCACTAGCCGACACTTGGTACCCCCCTCTACAAGGAGACTCATCAATGTTTACTTAAAAACATAACGCTCGCTCAGACATAATTGATTGCCCCCAAGCCGTCCCCAACGCATTTTGTCTGAGTGATCCGTCTTCTATGGTGAAAATAAGGAAAGCTGGAAAAGTTTCCCTTTTCCCTTATCCATCCATCAAGTATCCCGTCTTCCCCGAATCCTGCATAATCCCGGTTTTCCTCGCCAAGGCGTCGGACAGTTGAAAAGGTTATGATGAAAGAGAGATGAAAGGATATTCATTGGCGAACTGAGAAGTGATACAACATGTGTGATAAATGAGAACCAATTGACCCTTCTACTTCTTGAAGACGAATTTGACATCTATTTTCGAGTGTTAAATATGGTCTCTATTAGCTAGCCTATTGAGAATTGGAAAACGATAATAGAAAGTAGTTTTTGCCATTATTTTTTGTCTCACAGTTTGGTGTGTATTCGAAATTTAAGCTTTTGAATCTCACGTAAAATGCATAATTAAAAGTAATCTCCTAACAGAATATATATGTATGTTTTTTAAAACTTAAGTATTATTATGTTTCTAATAATAATTTTAAACATTTTTGAAAGGCCCTTAGAATGTCTTTTCCGTAATATTAGATACATCTGTCGAAATATTAATAATAAAAATTACCAAAAAATATATAGGTTTAAGCAAATATCGTGTAATTAAAAAGAGTTTTAATCTGTGCATTAAATGTCAAAAAACTTTTTTTTTCTAGTTCTACAAACTCGTAGCAGAATATAACGCAAAATGTTGCAGCTAAAAGAAATTGGAAAATTTCTAGGCAAAATCATTCTTTATCACAAAATAAGTTTAAATGCTTAACAGTAAACTTTAAACAGAACTAGTCTATTTTAAAAATTTTGTAGCGATACTACTGGATTGTCATGAAAATTAATCAAGCTTCAAACGGGATGAATTTTACATTTGAAAGCGATTCACTACTGCAATTTGTATCCTGATGGTACTACAAATTTGTAACAGAAATAATTCTTTCAAGAATAAATCTATAATTCATATCATCTTCATGAATATTTTAAAACATTAAGAAATGATGCTTAATGCGTATCAGCTTCACGCGCAGTTTAGAATCACAGATAAAATAATTTTTGGAAACAGATCAAAATTGTTAAATCGCAAAACGGGTCACATTTAATTAAACAAATAATGAGTGAATTAATTATCTTTGAAAATATTCGCATTTTGAATATTTTAGTAAACTAAGAATAAGATAATTAGTAAAATGAAATGTTTTTAAAATTAAACTATGCTTCGCAATGGATAATAGTACTGAAATAAAACCTAAGAATTTAACATGAAAGGGAAAAAATTTCCGAATTGAAACAGAGTTTATTGTTTAATTATATATGATTATTATTTCTGTTTTTAACTTGAGAGAGCCTTTAAAAATGTTCGACTTAATACTGTACTCGAAGCATTGAATAAATGAAACCACCAGCTGGAGCATCAATAGTCAAAAATCTACATTTGATGAAATAACACTCGCTCACAGCAAGGATTAAGTGGTCACTCGAACGATCTTAGCTGATACACTGCAAAAACGGAACCGTTGTTTTTACAGAATAATACTGGCAGCTGAGGTTCTCATTTAAAACTGTAAAATGCACAATAATAAACTGTAAAGCTAGCAATTTTAGTTTCTTGCAGTAAAGTTAGCTATTTTACAGTTTATTGCCGTAAAATTTAGCCCTTTTATACTGCAAAAACAATAGTACACTGGCGGAAAAAAAATCCCAACACCAAGAAAAAATTACTGTAGAGTAATGAAATGCGGGTAATGCAATTGTCTAATTAACATGTTTAATTGATTAAATGTACAAGATCACTAGCTAATTTAAGCCTAAGAAAATGCTGTGCAAATGTAAAATTATTATACTTTAATAGCCAGTGTAACATCCAGAATTTTGAAGGCAAGCCTGCAAGCGTGCATGCATTGTGTCATACAGGTGCCGAATGTCACTTGGTGGTATGGCGTGCCATGCTTGTTGCACTTTTTGTGTCAACACTAGGACAGTCATTGCTGACTGTGGATGATACTGGAGTTGCCGTCCAATGATGTTCCATACGTGATCAATTGGAGACAGATCTCGCAGGTTATGGTAACATGTTAACACTCTGTAGAGCACATTGCGTTACAGCAGCGGTGTGAGAGCGAGCATTATCCTGTTGAAAAACTCCACCTTGAATGCTACTCATGAAGGGCTGTACTATAGGTTGAATTACCAGACTGACGACAAATGTGCAGTCAGTGTGTTTGGGATAACCACAAAAGTACTCCTGCTGTCCTAAGAAATTGCTCCCGAGACCATGACTCCAGGTGTAGGTCCAGTGTGTCTAGACCGCAGACAGCTTGGATGCAGACGGTCCCCTGGCCTCCTTCTGACCAACATATGACCATCACTGGCACCTAGGCAGAATCTGTTTTCATCAGAAATTACAACAGATCTCCACTCTAACCTCCAGTGAGCTCTTGTCTTGACACCACTGCCGTCGTAAACGGTCATGGATTACCGTCAATGGAATACCGGCTACAGGCTACCTGGCTCGGAGCTGTCCTTGATGTAAGCGATTTCTTACCACTCTTTAGGTCACGATGGTACCAACTGCAGCTCGAATGTCAGTCGCGGATGCAGTACGATGCGTCACAGACGTACGCAGGATTTGACGATCTTCCTTCTTAGTCGTGCCCCGTGGCAGCTCGGAACTCGATCTTCTTGAGGTAGTACCATCCCTTGACCATATCTTTCAATAATCATGCACGCTGGAAACATTCCCACCAAGTCTTTCTGCAATATCGTGAAATGAAAATCCCCCTTCTCGTAGCCAAATTGCACGACCTCGTTCAAGCTCGGTGGGCTGTTGATAATGGCTTATTCGTCATCTTAAAGGCATTTCTGGCTAACATGAACGCAATGCGTAAAATTTCACGGAAAAATAACACTCACGAGCTTTACAACACGCTTTTAAAACAAGCCTTATTTGCATGTTCTGAGCGACGCCAGCTACGCCACACTTATGCACGGATTGCGAAATTTCAATCGATGTCATCTTTCAGTTGTATAAACACGCCTACCAAATTTCGTTTATCTAACGCAAGTCTTTCTTTGTGTTGGGATTTTTTTTTCCGCCAGTGTATAATACTGGCAGCAGAGATTCTTGTTTAAAACATTAGCAATTTTACAGATTAGTGCTGTAAAAGTAGCAATTTTAGTTCATCACTGTAAAATTATTCCTTTTTACAGTTTATTACTATAAAATTAGCTGCATTATACATTAAAAACAACATTCATTTTTAGTGTGTGTGTTCAAAGCTTTTTGCTGATAAAAGGGCTAACCGTAGATTTGAAATGATTACTTTCAGTAGTTTTTCACAAGTTGTACTTGAGTTATTATATTTTAAATGTATTTACTGCTTTACTTTTTATTTTTGTTTACTTATTTTTACTCTTCTTATTATTATCATTATTATTATCATCATCGTAATCATTATTACAATTATTATTTTTTATTTATTTGATAATTTAGTGCAAAGGATTTTTGTTTATGCTTTGCATGTTTACATGCAGAGAGTTTCTTGTGTGTCGTTAATTGCCTTTGTGCTGATAATTAAGAGTTGAACTACTTTTCTAACCAACATTTTCTATCTTCGATAATACGTTTGATTATCGCAACAGCGTTTGTCATTTTTTTTTTCTTTTTAAATATAATTATAAACCAATGATAATTGATTTACGTCACTCAATTCACAGGTAATGAGTCAGCAAAAAAAAAAAAAAAACTCGCTACGGTTTGTGATATTAAATGGTTAATAATCTAAAAATTATGTTACAGTTATTAACTATCCAAACATCCTTTACTTTGCTGAAATTTGAAGTTATTTTACAGCCATAAATGCTTTCAAAAAAGAATAGGGTTGGTTCGGATAAGTGGGCCACCCCTTTAAAAATGAAACGCACGCTTGGTTTTTATACTTTTTTGTACTGATCATGTCAAATTTCATCACAGTGATTGCGTTTGCATATGTTTGGGTTTCATGGAATGTTTTTTTTTTTTGGATCATATAATTTATGTCAAAAAAATTTCCAGATTTTTTTTTTTTTTTTGCGAGTTTAAGCACCATTTTTCAAAGAATTGTTTCAATGTTATTTTTTATTAGTTTTTCTATGTTCGTCAAGTTTTCTTGTAGAGTTTAACTTAAAGTATACATTGCAAAAGGATTTTTTATGCAAAGTATTATTAATAAGTGTTTAAGGGTAGGGGTCCCACTTACCCCGTGGTTTTTCTCTATTAGGGTAAGTGGGCCCCCCTCACTATGGTGTAAATGGGCTCCTCATAATAATGATGATTTCAAAATGAAAAGCAGTTTGGATGAAGCAATTTCTACGATGAAATGAAAGATAATTATGGAGACCTAGAAGAAATTGATGGTTCAGCTACAAAATCTGCAAAAGCTGATTACTATGTATTTGTGAAACTTTCATCAAAGAAAACCATTAAGTATTATGAAGGTCTAATTTTAAAATATGATACAAATGAAAAAAATACTGCAAAATTTGATAGAAAGAATAGAAATAATTACACTTTTTATTGATTTAATGTAGGTGATGTTAGAATTATAACTCATGATGAAATGATAATGCTTCTCCCCCAGAAAACTTCAAATAGAAGCTATCATTAAGCTTTTCCATTTTTTTTTTTTTTTTTTTTTCGATTTTTCCAAAATTGATCTTAATCAACTCCATTATGTTTATTCAACATTAATTTATATGTAAAAGCAAAAAATATGGCTAACGGTTTTAATGAATTTTACAGACATAATTGTTTTGTATTCCGTTTTATAATTTTCTTTTATACACAGTTAAATGTAAGTAGATATCTCATTAATGGATACATTTACAAAAAAATATTCCCTACTAAAATGTTGCATACCTTGTTAGGTAGAACCCACAAACCTCTTTCCAAAATATGCTCACTTTAAATATAAATAAATGGAGGGTGGCTCACTTACCCCTTCCCAGGGGGTAAGTGGGGCCCCCATGCCATTTTTTAAAGAATAAGATAGTTAAAAATATTTAAAGCATTTTTTTAGGAAATAATGCTGAACTTGTGTTTATTATTAAGGTCCAAGATAATAAAAGTCAACAAATTTAAGCTGTTTTACTTTAAAACTTTTGTATAAGGCTTCAAAAACGAACTGTTCGAAAAAGGGGGCCCACTTACCCTAACCAATGCAACCCTATATTTCGTAAAGAAAATGCAATGCAACATACACACCAAACACTAACACTTATATTTTTATTCAAGTCTAACACTCATATTTTTATTCTAAGACAGGAAAAAAAATCCAATGAAAAACTGTTGACTTATTTAACCTTGACCAGTATAATAATTTGCGAAAAATGTTATATTAGTGGCATACTCAACGTATAATGAGCTGGCTGATGAAGTTAAGTATAATTCACTTACATGTATCAAGTAAGAAAATTCTACCTATCTGCGAAAATTATTTTTAGTCATAAGAATTCTTTGGTCACATACTTGTAAAAATAAATAGAAAAATAAACAATCAAATTATTTAATAACGGAAGCTAACAAAAAGTATAATGAAACAGCTAAGCACACTAAGTTTTAAATCGGTGCTTTCTGGTTGTTCCTCACCTAAATATTCACTTTTCCTGCAAAAATCTTTTTCAAAAATTTAGTCCCCACTTTTTCTAATGGTTTATTTTTAAGCCTCTTTATATCTTATTGAACGCTTACAACTTATTAAACATTGCTTTTGGGAAAATAATTAGAACTAATCTGGTTTTATAAATTGACAAATTAAATCGTTTAATAACCGAAAATAAATTACGCCCTGAATCTTAAATACCATTTCTAAATATTAAACCCTGGTAATAATCTTCTTAGTAACAATTAAAATGATTTACTCTTTACTCTGATTGGCAACTACTGTAAACCAAAGATAATAATCGAAAATGTTTTAAGAGTATTAATAAATGATATTGTAGCTAACTCGTATTGAAATTGCTAATGACGCAGTAAATCTCGGCCCACTTTAATGAAACTCATGACAGAATTTGACGCATTGTGAGACAGTTGATGGTTCAGTATTAAAGAGCGTCATACATGCTCTCTGAATGCATCACACAGTGATATTTATGGGTGCGCCGACTTGGAATTGACGGTTTTAGCTTGACGTTACCACTTCCACGTTTTGGAAACGAGAACAAATTTCAAGTTATAATCAGATTTTGAATTACCATCAGCAATTTTCAAATGAAACAATATTCGTGAGGATTTATTCCAATCATATTAAGCATATATGGTTTATTTGATAAATTTGAGAATATTTGACAAAATAAGTATTAAATGAACAATGTAATGAAAATATATTTTTTCGAGAAAGTAATTTTACCATAAATTCAAAATAAGTTAATGTTGCTCAATAACAAACTATTTTACAGATTATTTCTCAGTATAATTAATTTATTCTGTTGGAAACGGAATTGATAATCTAGCTTTGCAATTATATTGCTGAAAAGTTGATTAAGTATTACATTGTGTAATATTTTTACCAAAATCGTTGTACATATCTTTTGAGGTAGTTTTTAGAGTTTTCTATAGGAGAATTTTTAAGTATATTGGTCTAATTTATTAAATTTCTATATGAGAAAATAAACATGAATTTTTATCATTCACTTTAAAATTGGTTTTCTAGTTAATACTATTTGTGTTAACGAGGAATAACCATTTATTGTTGCTGCTTTTAGGAATTCTTAAAGTGAAAAATAACTAAAGCAAAAAGTGCTGTATTTTTTAAAAGCATTTGCTTTAAAAACTTAGTTTACCAACTTTGAAATTGAAAAAAATATTTGGAAATTGTTTTTAGATGAGGTGTTTTGCATGTTTTTGTGTGCTCAGACTAAAAGTGCACTCAGTGCATAACCCATCCTGACTCGTCCTCATACATTTCAAGAGTTGCTTGCGTGTAAAAATAAATTTTATTTTCCTAAGAACTGGTCAAAATGATCGAGTATTTGTTCGACAAAAAATGAATATCTACTGTCTGATTTTCTTAGGTAAAACTTTCCGCGTATTTACGCATGCGTCAGGTCTTCTCTGATCTTACCAAAACAGGGGTGATAGGTGAGATACGAATAAGAGAAATAATAGTAAGAAGCATTTTGAGCCGTATCAAACAACGTAGAACGATGCTAATTTGAAATACATACTTTAGTTGAATTTGTCAAAAGGATAGCAAATGCAAGTTTTAAATTAAAAACTTCGGAACGTTCCCACTCATAACACATCACCCCTTTTTGATGTGGAATGGTTCGCGAGTGCTAAGCGCGGTTTTCAAGGACAGACAGTACAACGGAATGAATGATAAAAACAAACATACGTTTAATAGTCGTCAAAATAATCACCTCCGGCACTCGTACACTTGTTTGCATAGCGGTGCAAGTAATAGAAACACACTTTGTAATCCTCTAAAGATGCACTTTCAAGTTGAGTGATTTCGTTTTATTTTATATTCTATGTGTCTTGAAATCGGTGCTCTTTTAGAGTGGCTCGCGTTCCAACACATTTTTATTCTTTTACAACGTGTATAATTCTGGAATTTAATCGACACACCACAAAACTTACGACTGCTTTAAAACAGCATCAGTTTCAGGACGTAGAAGAAAAATGTAATCGCCCAACTTCGAAACATACAGTGCGTGTCGAAAAGATAGGTCCACCAGTAAAAACGAAAGCTATGCTGGTAAAAGATGTTCTATTGTGTACAAAGTGTTATTTTATACACTACATTACTTCATTCAATGAGAAATAATACATGAATAATATACAAATAATAGGAATAATAAGGAAATCAAAAATTACATGAAATAACTGCTTCAAAAAGATAGGTCCACCGAGCCAAACATCAAGTTACTGTTGAATTAATAAGAACTTTTACTACTTTTTTATGAATCAGCTCATAAATCCTATTTGGCATGGTTTCTACAAGTATTTGCAAAAAAATTGTGTCAATTTTTGACCATTCGGAGGAGAGAGCCGTTTTCAAGTCTGCTGCACTGTTGTACTGCCCTCCGCCTGCAAACACCGGTCTTGTATACTCCACATGTTTTTTTACCGTATTTAGGCTGACAAATGTACAGCAATATCCATAACACATTCAAAAGTGGACTTTGTAGTATACACAGGAACACCATCCCGTTGGAAGATAAAGAATGGACCCCCCAATGTGCTCTGATTGCGGAAGAAAATATTGTTTAACTCGGGAGGACGCGCGGGGTCATTTTAGGACCCCAAAGCAATTTTCTAACTCCAATTCCAAAAAAACTACGCACCAGTTCACTCCTTTCTTCTCAGTAGCTGAGTTTCTATCCCCCATTCACCTTTTGCTACAAATTTGGAGGTATTTCTGGCATTTGCATTCAGCCAAGACACGTTTGGTCAGTTACTGGGGTCATTCTATGACCCCGCGCGTCCTTCCGTTTGCTTGACAGATCAACTATTTCGCCTGCCTGATACGGTCAATTCGTCACTTTTTTTTTCAATTAAAAGAATTTTGTACTTTGAAACAACCATATAGAAAGTATTCTTTATGCTGATTAGTAAATACATTTCTTAAATTCTTTTTGGAGGAAAAAATGATACCGAAATAATACGTATTTAGAAATTCAGCAAATAAAATGAAAGGGACACTTACTCAATTAAATTATTATCTCCTTTTCATTCATCCAGTCTAAAAAGTACTTAAATTATGATGACTACAATCAAAGTAATATTTTGTTTATCTTCAGACATGCAGTATAAAAATACAGGAGGCGACGAAATGAAATCAAGTAAATAAATTATTTTCGATTAAAGGTTGAAACATTTTAAATATAAATCTATCAGTTTTCTTTAAAAACATCAAATCTGGAATGATAGTTGTTATGAATATTGTAAATTAAAAAAAAAAAATGTAATAGCTCGCAAAATTTATATGAGCTTTGTGTAAAAAATATACGTTCCATACCTTTAAACAGAATTGCGAAAGAAAGTTTGCGTAACACATTTTTGTCTAAATGATAGGTTTCAATGTTTGTAATTGTACTGCAATATAGTTTTAAGAAAGAAACATTAAAATATAAAAGTTTTCAACTGCGTAGGAAGGGATTTTGGATTCATTCAAAGGTTTGGGGTCATTTTATGACCCCGCGCGTCCTAACGTTTGCCTCGGAGACGCGCGTTCTCCCGGGTTAAGTAGCTGTTGATAGCCTACAGCATCCAAGCGAATGTGTACAAATGCTATATTGGTTTCTCCTGCACCTCCGAATCCGGCCCATACCATAACGGAACCACCACCAGCTTGATTCAGTGAGAATATCTGTCTATCGTTACGCAGATCGTGCCAGTAATACTGCCAGTCCTCTGGACCATCCAGGTTGAATTTCTCATCACCACTGAATATCACTCGATTCCAATCTTGTTTCCAGGGCATCACTTCCTGTGCATATTTCAATCTCTTTTCTTTGTGCTTTTTAGTCAATTTCGGAGCCGCTTTCCTCTTCAAGTAAACTAAATTGCCCAACTTCTTTACCACTCTATGAACTGTAGATTTTGATGTGGAAGTGTCTTGTTGGTTGGCCAAAGTGGACAAGCTCATATTTACAGATTTTAAGTCCTTTACGATAGTCCTTCTTTGTCAGGGTGTCACTTTTGATTTGCGGCCAGAAGATTCTTTACTGCCATAAGCATTTCTAAGTCGCAAAAAATTGCTTACAACGTTATGCGATCTGTTTGAAACCTTACCTGTTTTTCCAATCAATTTTGCAGACTTTTTAAATATATCAATTTTTCCCTGCTCGACCAGCGAAAGACTACAACGACAACCCATTTTGTTTTATTACAACGTCACTCAAAACTGTTTAAATATACATACTGCGGGATTAGCAAATAGCATAATCCAGCAGTGAGACTAAGTAAAGATATTTATGCAATATTTTTTGGAAATAAGCGTGTTTGGTGCAAAATTTCTGACGGTGGATCTATCTTTTTGAAACTGTCTGAAAATGAAGATTTGAATAAAATAAAAAGGAATGATTAATTTTTAAAAAATGTCATCATATATAGTTGTAAATTATTAATTGTCTTCATTCAAAAAAGTGCTTCTTATTCTCAATTAAGAGTCAAAATTCTGAAAAATGCGGATGGACCTATCATTTCTGTACGCACTGTATCTTTAGAGGACTACGAAATGTGTTTTCAGAATTTTTATGGCCATGCACAAAAGTACGGGAATTCCAGAGATGATTATTATGAGGACTATTAAACGTATGTGTGTTCTTTATTATTCATTGCTCTGTATTAGACCCAGTTCTGGAATTTAACAACCAAACAGCTGTATCTACGGGAATTTCAGCTGTATGTAGGGGAGGGGTGTCACTGACTAGGAAGCGAGAAAGGGTAGGGTTATTTTTAAAAATTTTACACAAAAAAAATCATCCGTTTCTCAACAGACATTTCCATTACTAAAATTTAAAAAAATTGTCATCTATTCACTATCACCTATTATCAAATAACTTTTTCAAAATAAGTTACAAAAACACTAAGTAAAAATCACTTGATAGTTAACTATTTTTTTTAATCATTTAACGCAACAAAATGGATATATGACCTTTTCCACTTCCTGCCATTGTTTTATAAAAGATTCATATCAACCTTGTAACTAATCACTAAAAAGCACCACGTACGTACTTTACCCAAAAAAATGCTGCATAGTTGCCACATATGGCAAGTAAGTTCAGTAATAATCTAGATTATTTATTATTACTGAAGACAGATCTCAAATGAGTGTTAGAAATTAATAACGCGAGATACAAGATCGACCGTGTACGGCGTGGACATGCGCACATTTGTTGCGAAAGGCCCGGTTTCCTAGGAGTGACATCGTCGATCTCTGGCGAGGCGACAGACGCCGCCGCCTTCTGCGCATGCGCCTGAGCCGCAGATTGACGTCGCTTCACGCCACGCTCCAATCAAACTGGTTCTGATTCAAGCGTGCGTCGCGCCCGGCGTCGGCGACGATTCTAGGAAACCAGCCCTTTCCTTCAGCCTGCGTTATGCACAGGCAACTGCATTAAGTGGTTAAGTAACTCGCTGAAAAATAAGCAGACAAACACCAGCAGTATTTGTTTTTAATCATTAAAAAATAAAAAATACCAAACTTATGATTCGACTACCTTATTTTCAGACTATCTGTACATACGCTAAATTTCGTAGTTCTCAGTGCGATATATTCGTTCAAATACCGCACGTTAAAGTCATGCAGAGAAAATAGCTTAATCGCAACGAAGTTCAAAAACAGGAGCAAAAATAGCAACCACTTTCTACAAAGTGGACAATAAAGACTCGACAAAGTATTACTAAAGAAACGAGACCGATGAAAGAGGAAGAAAATAGTGTTGAAAGAGACAGAAAAGACAGCTTATTTACGTTACATCATTCCAGGCAAAACCACCAACATTTCAAAAACAACTGCTGACAAGGAGCTGATTCATAAAGTCTATTACGCTAAAGAAGTAAAAATACGACCTTTATATGCTAAAGGAAACAAAGGTACGTATATCTCATATTTATTATCGAAAACGCTGTACGTTTTTCTACTTCAAAATGATAACTGTGAGCCCAAGAATATTGGGTTAGGTTTTAAGCATTTTTGTGGTTTTCTTTTATATTTCAGTTCCTTTTAAAATTATTGAAGCATCCTTTTCGACTATCAAAGATAACACCCAATATCTTTTTTCAAACGCATCTTGAAAATCGAAAAAAGTATCTCTATTTCATTTTCGAATATAATTTGGTATGGTATTTAATTTTATCCTACTGAAAACTTTTGCATATTAGGAATACACGTATCAGCTTGAAATTCTAGGTCACGTTTTCAATGTCCAGTTTACTTGTGAAAATCGCGAAATAAGAAGTTAATGCTGATTTCCTTAGTTAAATGTACATCTTAAAACAATTATATCTCAAAGTATCAAGTCAAATTTTGCTTAATAGTTATATTTATAACGTTAAGTTCACGAAGGAGTATTTTTAGTCTTTGGAATTATATTTAGTGGGAAATTGTTCTAAAATCAAAAATATTTCAATAAATTAATAATTTTGTTAATTCAATTATTTTTAGCTTAATGCATTTACTTGGTTAAATTTATTTATGTATTTGTTTATTTTTTTGTTAAAAAACTAGCTTGCATTATTCATTTCTACAAACACATACTCACAGTACCTTTATGACATCCAGAGACAATCCTTTCTGTCAATGTACGCTTGTATTTCTGCTTTAGCCCTGAATTAGAACGGGAAAGATAACTATTGGTTTTAACTGAAAATAGCTTAAAAACAGTAACGAAGTATAACAAACCTTGTACGCCATACCTGCTTCTCCCCGAGCTACACACTTTACGAAGTTCTTTTTAAGATACTGCAAAAGCCACTCAATCGTCTCTGTGCGATTCTGCCGCCCTGTAACTGTAAACAATAGATTAAACTACTACGGTGTTGTTTTCAAAACTTGTGTGATGGCGGCGGTGTGAAAAATTCCAGTTCTCACGTTTCGCCAGGTACAAGGCCAAGTACAAATAAATATATTTTACGATTTCAGCAACAGAATGTGCTGATGTCTACTTTATAAAGAAGTTTTAGGCCTCACTGCAATCATTTTCAGCGATTTTTTAGAGGAAATTACAGCTTTGTAGAAAAAAAAGGAGGTAAGAGTGGTACTTTTAAATACTTGATCTAAGTTATTACTTTGAAGCTTCTTCGTTTAAATATATAACTAGCGTTTCAATATTCCGCTGAATTATCTCCTTTTACGGTAAGAAAACATAAAGAAGGTTGTTATTGTTAATTGCATCGATTTTGGCTTACCCTGTGAACAGGCATTGGTGTTTCGATTAACCTTGCTAAGAAGGTTATACGCCCGACATGATCACAGGTTTATATGTCCCACTAATGACTCGAAAAGTTAATATTCCCCACATTTAGTATCATTTACTTATGTTCAAATAAAAGCATGAATTAACTTTATTTAATTTCTGTGACGGAAAATTGTAAGATAGCAATGTATTATTTAGGTACGTGTCTTTTTAAATCCCAAAAATAATAATAATAATAATCACTTAAAATACTTAGTCACACTTGAAATAAAAAGTTTTTAAAGCATGAAAATACGACTAAAATTTTATCAGATTTGAGAATGCTTTTTTGTGTGTGAATGCATAATGTTTACTTTTTTTTTTTTTGTTCTTTTCCTTGATACACAACATCTGGTTTATTTAAATGACAAAAATGCTGCTTAAAATTATCGTATTTTTTCAACCTGTGGGTCGCGAAGCATTTATCGTAGAAGGGGGGGGCAACAATATTGCTACTTTTCGGATGTATAAGCCAGTAATTCGTCAAAGTAACAAAATAGGCGATACCAAACAAGTAGTGAGTAGTTATAGTTTGCGTAAATTGGAGACATAATTTTCCATTATATAATTATCGTTAACTACATTGATTAACAAAAAGTTCTGTCAAGAACTAAACGAGCCTACTTTCCCGTACATCGACATCGGCATTCTAGCATCTGATCATTATTCTCTTGATTATTTGAGACTGAAAATTATGTCAAACATACCTTTTTAGCACTTAAAGCTGATTTCTAAAAGCAAAATATACCCCTCTCTACAGATGAAATAGACACATAAAAAGCAAATAAATGAATAAATAAAGTTTTGTTGCACCTTTTAAAGAATGTAACTGTTTCAGTTCTTCCGTAGAAAAAATCCTCAATTGTTCTCAAAAAAAAAAAAAATAAAAGTATCAAAACACATTTTATCAAAGAAAGAAAAAAAAACTCGTCCGTCGGTAAAATGTCTCGAATTTCACTTTTAATCCGTTGCCAGTTGTTAAATATAAATAAAGAATAAAATGCACTCTTGAATGAAACATTTTTGTTACAAAAAAAATCGTCTGCCAAAAATAATAATTTGCATGATAATAATAAATAAATAAAATAAAACAAATGAATAAATAAACAAAAAATCGTCTGCACAGTCAGTCATTTTTTTTTTTTTGAGCCTGCATTTCCGTCATGTTTGCAGAGTCGGAGTCGGAATCAGAGTTCTCACAGAAGATTATTCGGAAAAGTACTTTACAAACATTATTTATCAAAACCATTTTCTTACAAAGTTAGTTTGAAGGAAATCCGACTTTAAGTTCAGGACCAACATTCAACTTAAATTCCCCGTAGGCGCTAACGTTAAAAAAAATTTCTGAACAGTTCAATATTGAACGAAAAATGTTTCAAATCAAAAAGCGAAATATGGGAATGAGCCTCTCCGAGATCTTTCAAACAAAAAAAAAAGTTTATTCCATTCGGACGGTTCACTCAAAAGTTATTAGGTGCGGAAAGGTTGCTTGAACGGTTCAATGTTGAACGAAAAAATGTTCAAATTGAAAATTTAAATACGGTAATGAAGTATCCTTGCTGAGATCATTCGAACAAAAAAAAAGCATATTTAAATCGGACTGTTCACTCAAAAGTTATTAAGGGTGACAGCTTGCTTGAGCGGTTCAATGTTGAACGAAAAATTGTTCAAATCGGAAATGTAAATACGCGAATGAAGTATCCTTGATAAGATCTTTCGAACAAAAAAAAGTTTGTTCAAATCGGACTGTTCACTCAAAAGTTAGCATCGCGGGACAGGTTGTTTGAACGGCTCAAAGTTGAACCAAAAATTGTTCAAATCGAAAAATCAAATACAGGAATAAGCTGTACTCGCCGAGATCTTTCCAACAAAAAAAAGTTTGTCCAAATCGGAATGTTCATTCAAAAGTTATTAGGGGGGGACAGACAGACAGACCGACCGACCGACAGACCGAGCGACCGACCGACCGACCGACACACAAATTCCCCATCTCAATACCCTACTTTCAAATTTTTAATTTTTCAATATTCATTTTTCCTTTTTATTTTTTTAACTTGGCGATATTTTTTGGACTTGGCAATATTTTTTTTAACTTGGCGATATTTTTTGGACTTGGCGATATTTTTTAGATGCATTAAGCTACTTTTAATACTTTTTTCGTCTTTCTTTTTTTTTTTAACGGGAAAGTAGGCTAAAAAGTAATAAATTGTTAAAATTAAGAATACGCAATTGAGGCAAATATTTGTAGTATTGCGAATTAAGTATAGTTTAATTAGTATTATTTACAAGCAAAATCAAGCCTCCGAAATATTGTTGGAATGAATTCAGTCTTGTCCTTTAGATAAAAATAAAAAACCACGTTACCCCAAGTTCTTGTAATTCAGCGTAGCGTAAGTCAATATATTGTACTGTATTACACAGTTCAAAAACGTTTCCAGAAAAAAATACAAGTAGCAATTTAATTGTTATTAATTTTACTAATAAAAACGTGTTATTGAACTTGTTTTTCAAACGTTGTTGTTATAATTGAAGGGACAGGTGGATACAGGTGATATTTGACTTTTGAGTTTCGCCGATTTACACAAAGTCAAATTAGTGTGTGTTCAATTGTGTTAACTCACAAACATATTTGAAGAAATAAGTGAATAAAGGTGATATGTGACAATTTTTTTAATTTCTAGAAATACCTTTCAAAAAAAATATTACCTTATCATCTTCTATGGTAAAAAGTATGTTTTCCCAAAATTGTCACATATCACCTTTTTTCACTTGCCCCTTTAATTCTATTACACAGCTGTTTAGATTATGTTTTGTTTATTTTTGGAACTTAAAGAAAGTTGATTTTGCATGACTCATACTTACCAAAAATGCGTAGTAAAGAGAAAGTTAGTAAATAGTTTGAAAGTGTCGAAATATATCCGCTTCCCTTACATATTTTTTTGAAAAAAATTGCAAAAAAATAATCATATTTTTTTATTTGATTTTAAAAAGCAAAGAAATGAAACAAACAAAATATGTAGGTTTCAAGTTGAATTTTTAATATTTTATAGGTGTAAAACCAATTAGCTTCACCCGAGTTTTCTCGGGATAATAATTACCTGCAACTCATACGAGCCCGAGATAACTCGGGATAATCAGGCAAGCGGATAATATGCCCATGAGCACTTACACTTACGTTATTTCATAAAGTCCCAAAAAAATTCTGCGCAAGCACACCACAGCTGGTAAAAACGGTTTGCTGTTATTTAAACAGAGTAGTACTGGCTTTGGCAAGAAACGGGTGGAATAGGTGCTTGAAATTACATTAAAGACTTTCTTGTTGTGTTCTGAGCTTTCTGTACTGTTGAAGAGGCTCCATTGTAGCCTGGAAATAGCTATGCTGTATTTTTCGTGATAATTTTCTCCTTATTTAAGCTGGTTATTTTCACCTTATTTAAAATTAATCTATCGGAGCAAATTTATGTTTTCGTAGCCGCTAGATTAATTATGTGACAATTTTTTTTTGTTCGTGAAGGTTGATTTTGTTTTTGGAAGTGGAAAAAAAAAACAAAAAAAAAAAATGCGATTTTTAACTGAAAATAAAATGATGCTCTTTTTTGGAATTCTTTGGATTGAGGAAATGTATCTAAACGAGAGTAGGGTTTATAAAGTTTTTGCGTAAACGAAAGGGATCATTGTAAACCTGGAATCACGCTTACCTAATTTGAGTACAATTAAATATGTAGATTACGCCGTTGTGATCATTTACTAAACCTACGTTATTCCTTCAAGAACCTGATTTCAATTGTTTTAGAATCATGCTCAAAATCATCTTTTACTGATCAAAGATAAACTCTAATTAAGCTGCGAAATAAAACCGTAACAGTACCGAAATTCAGTAATCCATTATTTTTTTCTGCTAGCGTCTTGCATGTTTACAGTAAAAAATACGTTTTTTTTTTCTCCATCTCAAAGAAAGAGAAGTATTTTTGTTATGCCCATGATCAACCAATCCTATGGAGATAAAAATGTTTAGTTAAAAATGAAGTATTAAAATGAAAACGCTAATGGGTCATTCCACGGTGACTGACGTTACAGTTTGACTCTAGTTTTAAATTAAAAATTCTGCACTGACTTGAAATTAATTCCCCCCCCCCCCCTGAATTTGAACTAAAATGTCATTACAGAGTATACTAAAAGTCTTTTCATAACTCATTAGGTATGAGGAAATATTTTTTCATAAATTATGGGGAATCAAACATACGTGATTGATGTTACACAAAAGCGACATCACTAAAATTGACTTTTTTCAATTTGAAATCCTCTTCAAACTATTAGCGTAAAACCTAAAATATAAAATTCCCATAAAAATAGAGATTTCAGACTTGAGGAAAATACTTTTCTTGATGGAAAAAACTGAAAAACTAATAGCACAGGAAATATGTAATAGGTGTGACTGATGTAACAAAGATTTCGTGACTGATGTTACGATAACAAAATATTGCTACAATAATAAATAATGTCTCTCTAATTATTAACAAAGCACATATTTTGCCCAAAATTGAAGTTAAATTATAAGAAATAAAGAAAGACAACAAAATTTTAGACTAATTAAGTTAATATATTAATTATATTAATTAATTATATTAATTTATCTATAACTTTATATAGAGCCACTGAGGAATAAAGGGAGCCTCTTATCAGTGTGATCGCTAAGCCCCCTCCTACCATCTGTACATACTACTCCAAACCAGGCGGTCATTTTGACTTTTTCCTGGAGGGGGCAAAGGATCACAACACAATGCAATTTTATGGGAAAACAACAAAAACCACGCCCATTTTTTTTGCAAATACATTGAATTCATAAAGAAAGGATGGGAAATTGACCCCCCCCCCTAAGCCCTCTAAATGACGGGCATGCTCCAATCCCGGGCTTGGCCCCTTAGTTTACGACTATACAGACATTGCCTTCAGACGGATTGGTCCCCGACTTCTCTCTCTTTCAATCTCTCTCCCTCGCTTTTGCAAAAAAGTTCTCTTCTGGAAGTGTTAAAAACATATTTAGCTACTTAAATTAATCTTTAAAATTTGTGTACAATAACAAGAACATTATACAACATCACTTATGTGTATTAAAATGTGTATTAATAGGGGATTTATTTAGAGCTTTATTATATTCTTAGGAGAAAATCTTAGAGACAAGGAACTTTGTTTCCGCTCGAGTTACTGCCTCGGGAGTAAAGATTTTCTTCTAATGAGTTCGTTTGAGCATAGAGAACATCAAAAAGAGTGTCAGTAAAGTTATGTTACATTTTTCGAAGTTACTAAAATCTATTGAATGCTACGTTCTCTCGAGAATTATCTCTAGTTTCGATTATAATACTTCAGTTTGCTTCGTTAAAGACAACAAATTGTTCATCATTAATCTATTTCTTACCTTAAGAATTTTGTTTTTGTTTGCTTGTAGGCTTTCATTACAGAAAAAAAGCATTTTTAAAATTAAAACGTGTTTTTAATTTAGTGTAGTCGACGGTGCTCGTAAAAATTTTAAATCATTAAGAAATCAAATATCAATTTTGGAATTCCGCGTTTTAGAAGGTGTTTCTTTGAAGATTACTTTCTAAGTTTAAAAAAAAAACATTGTGAATATTTTCTTGCTGTTTACTACGTTACTTTTTGAATTGAATATGCGATTCTGGTGAAAAGTCTGGTTTATTTTTCAAATCAACACTCTTTGCAAGTCTTATTATTACAGTAATGAAGCTTTTTTTTTGCTTATTAAGTTGGGTGAATTTTTTAACAGAACATGAATTATATTGAAATTGTCTTAACTGTAGGAGTTTTTTTTTTTTTTTAATTTTCAATAGAGTATAGTTCAAAATTTGAATACGTGCATGCATAAGAAAATGTAACACGTAAGAAGTGAGAAGAAAAACATTTTTTTATTAGATTCATTAATTACAACCAAAATACACTCCAATAACTATATTTTTATCACTTCCTATTGCAATTTGATTTATTACAAACTCAGTAAAATTTCACCAAGGGTTTCATCCAAGGGGATAAAGGTTTCATCTGGAACCAGATACATTGAGTTTTTTTTTTTTTTTTTTTTTTCAAAATTCTTCTGGAACTTTTGATGCCTTCCAAACTCATTTCACAAAAGGGTAACTAAAATAGTCCATCTGAATACATTTTTGCTAGTTTTGTTAGTCGTAAAAAAAGAAGAAAGGTAAAACAAAAATTAAGTCTTAATTGTTTTTTTTCCTTCTTTTATGTTTTCAATTCAATTTAGAAAATAAACAAAACATTATAATGTACTTAAATTATCCAAATAAATAAAATATATAATTTCAACTAATATGATGAGGTAAAATTAATTTGCTTACAAAAATAATACATTATTTACATATCTAATCAAACACTGCCAATTATTCAAATCAATTTAGTAAACTATTTTTTTCATTATAGTATTTTAAGGTTTTTCCCAATGATATTGCAAAAAAAACTGTGCTTAGAGCAAATATTTGTTTTTTATAATCGCTTAGTTTGTCATCCAAAAATTAGATTTTACAATGCTGCTCTACCAAAGGCGCAGTTGCATGGTTGATATTTCTGTCGATTGATCGTAATCTTTTCCGACGTATAAATTTAAAAGCTGTTCTAAATCTCTTCATATTGTTTGATCAATATCTATGCCTCAATACATTTTTTTCCTTTATAATAACTTCAACAAAACTAGTAAATATGTATGCCAAATTTAGCAAATATACCAAAAATAAGTATTTTACATTTCACATCTCTAATTTAAATAACGTACTTTGTACAACAACAAAACGACCAAGAAAAAAGAAACATTTGTCATATCCACATGTAATATAATTCAGAATGACATTTTCAGACAACTATTTCCTGAGTTATTTTTAAAACTGCTGTTTTCTGAGAATAACATTTCAAAAATGAATGAACATTTTCCTCGAAGCTTGATAGAAGTAATTTAAAAACTTTTTTCAAAGCCTTTTCTTGTCACTTAATAGGAAGTTCTTTTCAATTGCGAAACACGTCTTAAATTTAAGCATTCGAATCTAATATATGTTTAAATATCTATACAATTCATGTTAAATATGTCTATTAAGTTAATTGAGCTTTTGGAGGATAATCATTATTTCCAACTTTACAAATCATTTTAAGAAGATACAAAATTTATTTTCATTTTATTTAAAGATTTGCGCTTACAGAAGTCTTTGAAACGGGCTTGTTTTCACGCGAAAGAGTCTTTAAAGAGAATTTTATATCAGACAGAAATTTCTCCTGAACACATTAGCATATTTCTCAAAAGTTTTCTTGATTAATTTACAAAAAGGAAAGAGAGCGACAAATTCAGCATTGCTGCTCTTTGTATTAGAAATTGCATTTACGTTTCTTATTAAGTACTTTGCTCCACGCAATTAGAATTTCAACGTTTCTTTTTTTTTTCGTTGTCATGACACGTAAAATGTAATTGTAGTTAAAACATTTCACTGTGAGATTTGTAGTGCCGAAACGATGAAATACATTATTACTTCGTCATGTGATTTTTCTAAATGACATATCGCACCCTTGCTACAAAAGTGCCACAACTCAAAAAACTACGTTTTCCAAGAATTGCAAAAAACCGTTCCCGGGATGACTAGGCACATTTAAGTATTTTTGAATTGGTCAATATGAAGACCGATACATCTCAAACTATGATCGTTAGTTACGCACGTTACTCTACGACAGCTGGACGACAACTTAAGATGTGACCTTTTAGTGGAAGGGGTCCTATGCATCTTGATAACAACAAAACTCCATAACTGCCCTCTGGCGGCTAATTTTTCAATGCAACTTCTGGCTCTTTTGAGGATTGGTAGAGACGTGTAAACTTCGTCTAATGACGGTCCTAACTCAAAAATTACAATTTTTGAGTTGTGGCACTTTTGTTTGTGGATAATGCTTCGCACTCACTGTAGATTTTTGAAATTGACAGGCACATTTTTTAAATAACCCGTAAATTTTGTTTCTTGTCTTTAATTTGTGCCAATAGAGAATTAAAATGTTTCCTAATATATTTGTAATGCCTGAGATGATACTCTTATTTACATGCCTTTATTTACCTTTATTTGCTTATGCACTTGTACAGACACATACATTTCGTATAACTTATGGGCAATTCTCTGTAAACTCGTCATTTTTCATATAGAATCTGTCCGGACATGTTTGTTTGTTTTTTTTTAACTTTGTATAATTTTAAAATATTGCTCAGGAAATTAATCTATTACTTTGGTTCGAAAGAGGGCCAAGTGAAGTTTGTGTTTTTTTGAAAAATCATGATAGGAGATTAAATCCCCTACCTAGTTGAGCTAGGCAGGGAACTGTGTATTTGCACTTTGTTGCGTAATATCTACAGAATAATTGGAACATGTAATTCAACATAATCAATATTGTAAGATCCTCAATTTTAAACATTTCAGTGAAAATTATTCTCTACTTTAGCACTGATGTTTGTTTTTTCACAGTATGTAAAATATTAAAGTGATGAACTTTTTATTTAGTTACTTATTTACAAAATTATTTTTAAAACATAAAGGAAAATACGGTCTGTAAAATGTTTACTTTTAAAACGAAAAAATTTGACAAATGGTTATTGTGACATGCTTTTCGGTAATCCAGTAGAGATAAATGAAACATTTTTTGAAAATATCAGAAACAGACAACAACAAACACCGCGTGTGTAACAAATACCGCATTCATCTTTGAAATGGAGATAGATAAGAATATATAAGTCAAATGTTTTTGTGAGCATGTTTCTACACCAACAAATTCAGAAAAAAGTTTATGACGTTGTAGTAGTTAGACTTTATTTAAACTTTGTTAGGTTACAAAACTCATTTGTTTCAAGGATAAAAAATTTTTTGAATTAATGATACGAGGTGCTATCCTTTAAAACACCCGCTTATGGAGACCCATGATACATACCCAACTCTCCTACTGGGTAATGAATTACCTCTTTTCGGAACATTTATATTAAGTAGCCTACTTCTAAAAAGCTTCACAACCTCCCTTTAGCATACGTTTCCTTCCACATTAATAACATCTGTGTAAATCATATCTCTTAAAAAGGAAAACTAAACGGCAACGATTTAATTTTCTCCACTCAAAATCTATAGAAATCCTGCGATCTGATTTATTATTTCGGCTAAAATAGATCAATTAACCCTGACAGTTTAGTCTCCGAAGGGAAAAACAAAGTATTATTTCAATTTAACAAAGTGACCCGTCTGATAGAATTTTCTTCCTAATGGATCACTCTTGTTTTGAGACTGTTCACGAAGTTTGCCTGAAAGCCTAATAATTTTTAATGTAAAAGTTCGTATTTTCTAGTACAAGATATTTTTAGGCAATAAGCTGAAAAGATGAAAAAAAAAATAGCAGTCATAAAAACTGAAAAAAAAAAAAAAATGCAAACATTTTTATCTTGCGGTGGTTATTCAATTTAACATTAAAACTAAGAGAAACAGCTCGCTGAGAGAAACAGTTTGTAGCGCGCTGAACATAATATTTAGTTTAAAATACTTGTACGTGCACTTTCAAAAGAAATTGAAACGACGTATAAAATACATACTTTGAAGAAAATAAAAAAATAAAATTCTTCTTTCCAACTTCTCACTTTTAATAATAGGAAAACTAGGTGACCCGTGCGGAATTCCGCAAAAAAAAAAAAAAAAAAAAAAAAAAAAAACTCTAAACTTAAAATTTAATACGACAATTTTTATTGGCTTCATTTGCACAACATCGCCATCTACTGCCGTCGTTCTGACAACTTTTCAAAGAGATCAAAGACACGTTCACTTTTACAACTACTACAAAAGTGATACCCTATATTAAAATCAAATGCCCAAGGCTACTACTAAACTAAATACTAACGTTATCGCAAAACTACCATAGTATTTTGAAACAGTAAAAGTTACAATTAAGGTTTACCGAGCTAAGCCTTGGCTTGAAATGTCGCATTTAAAATTGATTTGAGCAACAATGTAACGATTTTGACAGTTGAGCAAAAAATTTAACTTTTTCAAACTTCAATCGCTTATAAGTCGCTTAAACGTGGATTTTCGAGATTCTCGTTACGCGGCGCTAGCGGAGAAACGTTCTAAAGAACGCATTTTTTTTAATCTTTCGAATGAAATCAAAATGGAGACGATACGACAATTATTTCGCTAGATAGAGTCAATTTTGTGCCCAAAAATTGAAGTTCGAATAAAAATCGAACCGACACTTTTTAGAGGGTGGGTCTAATTTTCGTCAATAGCCCGCGGGATAAGCTTCAAAATCATAAATTTTCATGCAATTCGATAAAGAAATGAGCGAGTTTCGACCGGGTATAGGATTCGGCTTAGAGAAATAATATATGGAGATACCAGTCTTTTTATTTTCTTTCTTAAATTTGTGCACTTGTTATAAGTTGTTTATTATATTTTGCTTTCATCGTAAAGATGTGCATTTATCTTATACACGCTCTTTTGTACAAAACTATCACATTTAAAATTTAAAAAAGAGAAGAAAAGTAAATATATATTCAATAAAGTTTACAAATACCTTTGTGCTAAAGATGCAAAGAAAATTACAACGTTAAGAAGGCACAAATGAGCAAAGATACTGCAGACACGCGTTTCGGCGTTACAAAGAACGCCTTTTACAATGCAAAAAAATTGTGAGCTTATAGATGCAAACTCACAATTTTTTGCATTGAAAAAAGGCGTTCCTTGTAACGCCGAAACACGTGTTTGCAGTATCCCTACTCATTTGTGCCTTCTTAACGTTGTAATTTTCTTTGCATATATTCAATACTTCGAGAAAAGATTAATAACTTGACTTTATCCTTATTAGTTGGCTTTAGCCTAGTCATTTTATAGGGTATAAACAAATTGATAAAAAGTGCACCAAACACATAAAACAGAATAAACTGTACTGAGGACATAAGGAATAACGTTTACTGAGGACTATTGTAAGCTAATCAAAGTAAAAAATCTGCACTAAAGGCCAAATTTCAAAAGAAACCAAACTTATTCCAGAACTAAAATAGGTGTGTTTCTAATAATTTTTTCACACGTAGTGTATACCGACCAGTGAATAACCACCACCCAGTGAATGACCACTTCGCAGTATTTCTTAAAAAATAAGGTTCTAAATTATTTTTTTTTTTAGATAAGTCAATAGCTTTTTTTCTTCAAATTCTGAGCTTGCTGATACCTAATTGATTATTCTGGTCATGTATTTTTCTAGTAAAAAATTATAGAATGTTTACAGCCGTGCGCCGTTTCTTTTTCTGTTCTAAAATAATAAGGATGGTTTTGTGTATACAACTACTTTGATTCGCATTACTTGTATTTATAAATTAATTTTTTTAATTATACAAAAGAATCATTTAGTATGTATATTCAGGGTATGATTTTAATTGTTTCAATCTTTATAGAATGTGTAGATTTTAGCTTTACGGGGTGGTCACTCGCTGGGTCAGAAAAACTCTGAAAAGCCAGTGAACGAACAGCTGTTCATTCACTGGGATTTTAATGTTGTTTTGAAAAATTAAAGAAAACTACTGCGGTTTTTATTGCTTTAATTCATCTTGCACATTAACAGCTGAGCATACAGAAAACCTCTTAGAGCGGTCACCTCTACGAAGCGGAGACCTCTCTTAACGGCCAATTTTTCGTGGCACGGATATTTTACAGAATGGACCTAATGTTAAAATTTCCCCTTGCAGTGACAACCCCCCAACCCCTCTGAACGGCCACTGAGTTGTTCGTCACTTCAGTTTTTCAAAAAATATATGCTCGCTTCCTGTTTTTAATCCTTTCGTCACGTTTTTGACTTGCCAGCATTCAGACAAAATTCGATATTTACGTACGGTTGCCGAGAGAACCATCATGCGAATAGTGTAATAATGCAAAAAGTTTAAATAGTTAGCAATCGAAAGAACATATCAAGACATATTTGGGGGGGGGGGATTTATTTGCCCTCGTCAGCCCAATGTTGAGATAAAATTTTATAAAGTCTGGCGAAGTTTTAAAAAAAAAGAGTTAAATTTAAAGACTTGTCGAGAAATTGATGACCCATTTTAACCGTTTGCATGTGCATGACGACTATCTACAAATCACGTAAAAGATTTTTGTCGTTTTACACTGAAACTCGCTAAATTTGGAATATTTTCAAAAACATTTCGGCAGATTTTAAAACCTTACCTGCCACCAAGGCGGCTCGTGCAATCCGCCTGCATCAGATTGATGCACACCGCCTTCGGCGGCGTACTTCGGGTTTTAAGTGAAGCACACGACTAGAACAATTTCATTCTCAACAATATATTTCGGATGCTTCACGGTGATCAGCATGGTGGCCTCTTGAACCGATGCATTTTATATTAGAAGAGGCTCGCTAAGAGCCTTTTTTGAGATTGACGTTTTCCCTCGGACCGAGTGTCAAAAAACTACCTAAGCTATTCGCTTTCCGTGCTTGGCATTCCCGTCTACAAGCTACTTTTGTTTTGAAAATTTTTGACAAAGAGAGGGGTTGGGAGTTAGAGAAAGCTTGGTTTGGAAGGGAAGAACCAGAGGGAGAATTTAGCACTGTGCCAAATTCTCCCTTTGTTTCTTCCATTCGAATTTGCTCTTGCCCACGCAGACGTGCTTAAGAATTTACATTTTAATGAAATGCTCTGCTTAATGAATTCGGACGATTTTGTAAAGTAACCAAACATATGAAATTAAAAATTACGAATCTTTCGATACCTGGTTCGATGTTCAGTTCACTGGCTTTCGGGAGAAGTAAAAAAAAACATAGATCGATACATACATACACTCAGTCTTTCCAAAATATATTTTTATGACAGGGTCACGAGGTCAAATAACTTTTGTGCGTAGCATTTTAGACATTTTCCAGCACATATAAAGAAATGGTGAACGTGGAGAGTAGTTCTTTCAAATGTAAAGAAAATTGATGTAATTTTATTAGCGTCTGTGATCTAAAATTGCATAAAACTGCATGGAATGTGTGTGAAGAACAAACATACAATATAATAGTGCCACAGAGTGATAAAGTAAACACTTCAAACAGTTACAACTCCCACTTTGTCTCAAACTAATGCAAGAGCTGTTTTGCAGTATTCATCTTTTAAATATCCACAATTTTAACATTATTCAGTGAATACTTCACTCAATATCGCAGAAAGCGCCAAATTAAAAACAAATTCGAAAAAAAAAATTCATTTTTTTTGCTATTTTTGTCGCCAACATGGCGATATGTCGCCAAGTTGGCGACGAAAAATTGGCGACCAGAAGTAAAGCGATCTATTAGCAGGAGGTTGCTAAATGACAACATCCCTTAATTCTGTATTGAAATTAACATATTTACCTCAAACAGGGTAAAAGACCCCCTTGGGAACATTCGAATGTAACCAAAAGGTTAGGCGCATAACTAGACCCCACTCAAAGTTCACATGCGAAATTTCAATCTTCTACGCCACACATTTTTTGAGTTATGCGAGATACATACGTAAAACATGAATACATACCTACATACGTAGAAAGCCGTCATGTATTTTTCTGTTGTTCATACGTTCGTAGGTACAAATGCATGTGCAAATAGGCCGAAAAAACTACTCAGCATTCATTAATGCGTGATTAAAAAAACATTTTAGATCGAAAATTGAGGGGAAGTTTTTCTGCGATTACAATACTACCTTTGCGATGTAAAAGAAAGTTCGAATAAATAAATAAATAAATAAACACTAAAAGTAATGGATCACTACATGCCATATAAAAATATACAAAAATGAAAATATCTAAAACCAACTTCAAGTATTTCTAACTCAAAATTTAAGGTGGTCATTCAGTGGTCAAATTAGTGGTCATTCACTGGGTCAGAGGTGGTCATTCACTGGGTCTTTGCGCCATTTTTCCTTCGAACACCCCAAAAAGCCGAAAGCGGTACCTTTCAAGTTCCATCATTTTTTTTTACGCATTTACATAGATCAATAAAACTATTTAAACTATCACGAACAAAATATTACAGTATTTAAAATTACTATGATTTTTTAAAAATGAAATTTTGCTTAAGTGGTCATTCACTGGTATGTCTACCCTACTTCGTAAATTTTTATCCACCTACATTTTCTTTCTGGTAAATATAGGAAAAAGACTTGGTTTTATCTCTACTCTATTCAACTATCTACAATAAGGCAATAAGGCAAAAAAAAGTCCGACAAAAGCGTTAAGATACGTCATTCATGCATAAGTTTGCTCAGAAGTAGAAAAAAAAGCACCAAAGCGGACATAGGTAGGTAAACCGATACACCAGTGTATTTAGCCATACTGTTGCCCCCCCCTGTTAAAGTGAACATGAACCTTTTCTATTGCGGACTCTATCTACAGTTATTGTAGTTTCACAGTGTGGTCTCCCTTCCTACTGCCTTACAGAATATAGAATGCATACAGTATATTTTCTTAGCTCCAGCCCCAGCACTTTTATTAATCAAATATCCATCAGTATAATTATCCGTCCACAATTACAGTACTGGATACTAAAACACGTTCAATCATCATACGTTCAATCAATTACTTGAGCATACGAAGCAAATGAAGACCTGATTTCAGCTAATCATCAAAAATACCAAGTAATATGCATTTGACTTTTCAGTTTTCTCCTCTAAAAATCCTGAAAACAATACATGCCAAAAGAAGACTTTTAGTCCCGAATTAATGTGACAGATATTAGGACTTTTGCATGCTAAAGTGAACTAATTAAAAGCAAATCTTTTCTCCCAATGAAATTACTGAAGCTGCAACTTAGTTCTGTCAGTCAGAAAAAATTTAGTGGAATAATAAGAATTTATTGTTAAGCTTAAACCGTAGTAAACTGATTTATTCCCTTAGAAAATTCACCGCGCGTCATCTAGAAGATTGTAAATTAGGATAAATTGCATAGCTTAATTAAAATAATAGTTTAAATATGTTTTAACTGTGAAACTGCGTGTCTACGTTGAACATTTTTTAAACTATTGGTAATATTATGCAAATTATAAAAATAAAACCTTTATCTTTGCAAGACTAAATCAAGTTGCGCATGCAAATAATGTGCAAATCAAATTGCATGATTAATTCATATGATACTGTAGTAAATATTATCAGTCATAATTAATTTTACAAATGCGTACACAAAAGCATCAATTGGTATGATATCTTTAAAATTAAGTTATATCAGCATAAATTCGCATTTATGAGCATATAATGTTATCGGCGAGAAACATAATAGCTACTTATAATAAACTAGCAACTTATTTGAAATAGAAATGAAACTATATGTGTTATTATATGTTTATCTTTTAATAAATATCTTTAATTATCGTAAACCTGACAACAATATCGCACAAGGAATATAGTTGTATTATTGTTGTTTTTACTGTGTTTTTAAACAGCATGGGAATGTTTAAAAGTGTGCTGTTGATCACAAAAAGGATTTATTGCTGATGGACTAAAAATTGCATGTTAGTTAAATTTATTTGAAAGTCGTCTTGCTCAAAATTGAATATAACACGAAATATAACCACTGGTTGTCACCAATAAGGGATATGGAGCAACTGAGAAAGTAAAATCTTACACTGAATACCACCGTAATTAAACATTTGAACACATGTACTACAGCCAACTGAAACCCAGAAAACCTGAAAGCCAATTGAATTCTATGTTACATAATGAGACATTATAGTTGGCCTTCTTACAAGTGTTGAAAGTAATAGTACATCACTCAGCAGATAAAAAAAATCGTTAGAATTGCGCATAGAAATATCTGGCAAAATTTAAAATTAAAATCTAAATTTTAAATTTGAGGAAAAGAATTTCTCTGTGTAAACCAAAAATTCAATGCTGCTCAACGATGGTAAATTGTTTAAAAATAAATCTTTAATTAAATAATTGACAGGTTACAGTCACTACTGCAGTAAATTATACAAAATGATATTGCTGATGAATAATAAATAGCTTTATATTCATAGATTAGTTGGAATAAAAGTAACGTGGCAGACATTTTACAATGTGATTTTCTGTAATGTGAAAACAAATGGCACTTTCATTTCTCCTTTTATTTAATCGAAACAGTCTAATAAATAGAATCTAGAAATAAATGCAATTTGCTTTCAACGCTCTTGAAAATTCTTCCGAAAATGAATTTTTTATAGTAGTCTTGTGTTCATCAACAAAAACTCGTTCTTATTTGACGGTGCTCTCTTATCCGTAAAATTTTTAATCTTAAGCTTTCTGAAGCAATGATTTGCATAATGTTTAAGACATTCTAATACTTTTTAAAAGCAAAAAAAATACTGAGATTTAATGTTTTAGAAAAATTGTTACTTTAAAAATATTTGTCCTCCTTTTACTAAGCTAGTAAATGTCTTCCTCGTTAAAATATCTTGTTGTCTACACAATCAGTTTTCTCTTTTTTAACGAGTTTAATATCTTTCATTAAAAAAATAAACTTGTGTTAAATTTGCTATGCTGAAATTATACAAATAATCTGAAAAACCTACGCTATTAAGTCAACATTTGTTTTGGATATTTTCTTTGTATTATTTAATGTGCAAAAAATCAGTATAATAGTAAACTTCTAGTACGCTTTATTTATGTATCAAAATTAAATTCCACTCTTCTTTCTATATATCGTTAATTTATGTTTTAATTTTCAGTAATACTTATCAAATTTTATTGTAATTGTGTTTAATAATTTTTCTTTAAAAAAGACACACCAATTAAAAAGCGAAACTGTTTATGAAAAAAAAACCTCGTTTTATAAATAAAGGGTATTTTATAATACGGAAACCTTATATAAAAGGAATATATAATACTAGCTGTAACCGCACGGCTGTTTATATATATGAAATAGAATTCGGGAAACTATCTACCCTCCTGAAGTTAAAAAAAAAATCTTTCATTAAAAAAACGCGTAATTCACTCTTTAACTAAAGATACAAGCGTATTCCGTGTAGTAATAAAAAGTTCCTAAGAGAATAACAACAACTGACTCTCAAGGTCCCTACTCCCCCGAAGAAAAGAAAAATGAAAATAGGCATTTCGGGAGAGCCGGAAGCAGTGAAAACATGAACTTTTTTAATAGTCAGGATTTTTTTTTTAATTTTTAGGAAATATTTATGCTGAAAATTCTTATAAATGAAGCTTTTTATTCATTATTTTAAGTAACTGCTGCAAAAATTATATTACAATTTTTATATAATGCAGTATTTTACATGAAAAATAATTTGTATTATTTTGCAAGCAAAAAATGCAATCTATTGCATAAAACGTACATTTACAAATGCATGAAATTATAACATTAATTTACTGGTATTTTTTAAAATGAATACCAATGAAACCACAGTTTCACAACTATTCCATTATCATCAATATTATCATTATATTCCAAAACTGACACCTTAGGTACATGGTAACTTTTTTTTTTTTTTCGAAAAAAATATCTTTTAGCACTTTTTTTTTCGAGTTCCTGGTAGAAATGACATATATGCCACCATGTATATCTTAAATCTACAAATTCAACCATAAATGATGCTTTATACTTTAGGTTTTAAATAAAAAGAATTCAAAAATAACTGAAAATGTTACATTAATAACCATGGAATTCCTACAAATCCTTATAACAAAAATGCAAGAATAATAGCAGACATAGAAAATATGGTCAGGTGAAATTATATTTTGACCTATAACATAACTATTTATCAAACTGTTTGAAACCGTGACTCAAATGCAGAGATGTTGCCACAACTTATGATGCAAGTATTAAGCATAATCTAATATTAATAACCTACTAGACTTCGTCCTCTGCCGACCTATGATAAAATACCCTTTTGGCTGGGTGAGATTATAGATAAAAGCTTTACTGTGTTAAACGTCACACTTAGTTTGCATCTGCTGCAGACACTTACATCAACGAGTTCTGGATAATGACAACGCTTTGATTTCATTAGTAAGAAGTTATAAATATTTAGAACACGTATAATTGCATTAACTGCGAAATCTGAGACTGTGGAACGAATTTCAAAATATTTAATTCTGTGTTCCTTAGCATAATCTTGTATGGTATTAACTATGATAATGTAAATTTATGTGGATGAGTTTAAATCGTATCAATGCAATTTTTTTTTTTTGGTTGGTAAACTATTTCAGTGCTCTTATTTTAAAAATAACTTTCACAATGATGGAGTGCATACGAATAAGACATTTTTTAATTTTTTTCCAACAATATTATATGTTTACTAAACATTACAATTAATAGTAATAACTTTATGTCCCTTTCTTAATTAACGTTTTTGATAGTTTTGCATTATAAAACTTTTTTTATTATGTAGAGAATGATAACCATATGATGAATGATAACCGTACCAGAAAAGATTCTTTCGTGTAAAAAGAATAGCAAAAGTATGTAAAAATACATTATGCAATAGAACTTCAAAAAGTTATATATCGATGGTTAAGGCCAAACTTTAAATCATTTTACAGCAATAATAATTGCAGGCAAAACTGTAGAATGAAAGAATTGACACATTTAGATTTAAATAGCATGTATAAATAATTTGCCATTGGAACGTATTTTAACAATAGTTTGTAAATGCAATAGATAAGTAATGTTTCACAGTACTGAACTTTTACGGCTACAACTAGGTAAAAATATGACAAAACAAACATTTAAACGTGATTTATCTTATCGAAATTTAAATCTCATCTACCCATTATTATTAGTTTAATAATCCATTAAATTGAACGGAACTTCCAAATACTTACATGGTTAGAAAAAAAAAAAATCTTATAAAAATATTTTTTTCCTTGGTTTTTTTTTTCAATTTAATTTGACTATGGTTAAGAAATAAAGGTAATCCATGGACTAAAATAATTTTTTGCATAGAATGTACGAAAATTAGCTCATTTCTTATTGTTGATGTTATGTGCTCACGATTAATTTTTTTCCTTGTTATGGCTGTTGACATTGATGGTTGACATTACTGGCACAAATGTTTTGACTCAATTACGAATCATCGGATGAACCTTGGTAAACATTTGGTGCCCAGAGAAGCTAAAAAAAGAAATGTCCACCACACCTTCTACCTTTCTGTCCTTGACAATCGTTGCAACGTGTTCAGTGTTTAATGTCCATTTAACATGTCCAGCATTAAAGGTCCATCCAAGGTCAACTTTTTCAACTTAAGAACCCTCAAATGTGCATACAATTTGATTTTCAAAAAAAAAAAAAACTAGGGTTCCTTTATCATTTGAAGTTTATGATACGATAGCAAGGAAAACACTACTATTCTCGTAAAACATTCCTTTACATCTTGGAACAGTTTCAGTCCTGTTGTTTTGATGCGAAAGCAGAAGTAATGTTGTGAAAAATTACGTAAACTGTAAAAACAAAAGAAAACAAAATTTGTTTTGTTCCTATGCAGTTGTTGTTAAACGTTTAGAATATAAATATGCAGCTTTTAGTTTAAGTTAATTCTTGAATATTTTGTTAGTTGTAATAAGTACACCATTTTCAAATGGTACATTTTAACATTGTCTTTTAAAAATAAGAGCAGCAGCTTGAAGACACGTAAAAAAAATATAACATTAAGGTTCAAGAGCAATAAGAATTTATTAAGCGTTTAGGTTTTAAATTAATGCTTCATATGTTTAATTTGTCCATACCTACTAACGAATGGGATTTAATTTCGACGAAGCAGAGCTTTTTCAGCTCTTATGCAATCAGCTCTTTCGATCTTCAATATTTTTAATTGACATCGTTAAAAGCATTTTTTGCATTTAACTTTTTCAGTTGAGTAGCACAAGAAATTGTCTAGTGTCGCACTAGAAAACAGAAAGAAAAAAGCTTTAAAAGTACAAGTGAGCAGGTATACAGTCATGTCCAATTAAAAGTCTAAAACCTAAATTCGATACAGATCCAAGAGGATCAGGGACCTAACCGTTAGCACAACAAAGTTCGCATTATTATTGTCACTCAACTGTACGGACAGTATTTGGTTTTTAAAGTTTTTAATTTTCTTTTAACAAACGTTAACTGACGAAACGTAAAAGGCCTCTTCGGTAATGCCACACGTGCTGCAACTTTGCAGCTCTTTAGATTTTTCTAATGTAATTTAATCACAGCGTTTAATTAGGGGTGCTCTTAAAACAGAACTGTAACGCGGTTCTTCCTTTAAGAGAATTAGTGCTTTCCCTGTTTGAAGTAGTTTCTGTAAGAAAATGTTAAACAGGAAGAAATCGGTGAAATTCATTAAATGGAATATTAAATCAAAGCATAATTAACATTACCATGTAAAAAAATGATTATCTTGCAAGTGTTTGTTACTTACTATTTACTAAAACAAAAAATCTGAACTTTCATTCTAAGATGCCAATTTTAAATTAATAAGTACTTTTAATGATTCTTAATGAAATAATATAGAAGAACAGATTATTCCTGATTAACCCATTTATGCCCAGTAGCCTAAAAACGGGACGCTTGTTATTTACAGCTTACAAAAACCTGTAATGGGTATATCTTTTTACGAAAGCTGGTTTTCAAAAGTTGAATAGTCCTTCTTCTTGAGAAAATCAGTTAGAGCCTCTAGTTGGACATCAGAGTTTATTTATTGACTGTTATTTTCAGACAAATCAGTCAAGCAACGATCCAGCATGGGTAGCAACAGAAAGTAAGTCTTTTTTGCGACCTTCTTTTTTCATAAAATCAAATTATTTTAAAATGATTTGCTTAAAATTGATTACAGATGCCTTCTATAATATTACTTCGTAAAAGTAAAGTCAACTAAGGTCGTATTTTACAGAGATATCTGCAAAATATCCCATAAATAGGACGATAAATAACTTAATAAATATGGCAGCGGTGAACAATTTTAAGCCTGAAATGTATGTAAACCATTCCAAGTAAGAGTTTTAAGCAGATAAAAATTGAAACAAATTGTTAAAAAAATCTTGGGCATAAATGGGTTAAGAACTTTTTTTCTTCGAGAAATTCAAAAGCGCCTATTAATTCAACCTTACAGGTTGATTTAATACAGCTCCTAGTATATTTTTTTCCACCTTTGCAGCTTATCTCAAGCTACGAGTGCAAAAGATTCGACTGGAAAAGGAAAAATCTATATTGGAAGATTCTTACGTGAAGTTATCAATACTAACAAAAGTTTAAATTAATCTAGTTTATTTGCCAAAACATTACCTATTATAAGAAAAACTTTGTCCCAAATCACGTTCAAATCTTAGAACTCCTTTGCCATCATATTAATTTAATAGTGAAATATTTTACATTACATTATTAAAGTATTAACATTTTCATCATCCGGTACAATCTTTTTAGTTTTAAAAACATTATACATATTTTTAATGCGAGATTTTAGTTGGTAGTCATAACTTTCATTTTAGTTTTTAATTGCTGAATTATGGGAAAAAAGAAAAGAATAATAAAAAGAAGAGAAACATCTGTTTTGTAGAATTTTTCATTTTTATCTTGCTATTACAGTCGTAAGAAAAACGTAACAGACTTTCCTATTTAGTTCTTCTGGCATGTTGAAGACATTTAGTGCATGCATCAGGCACATACATATCAAGTATACTGAGATTAAAATATCGTTTGGGGAAAAGAAAATTCCTCTCTTCAGACAACATGATGAATGAAGGATCAATTTCCATTGTAAGATAAAGTGGCCGTGGAGATATATCTGGTAATGAAATATTGCTCAAGAATTGTGACATGAAGTTGGAAATAGAAAAAGAAAAAAAAAACGCTCTAAATTGAAGAATCATTCTAGGATATTTCATTCTTTGCAATCCCATTTCGAAATATTCTTCTTACAATCCTTTTCTAATATACTTTGTTTTTGATTCGTGGAATCACGCTAGATGAAAAAATACACTGTCTGGGGTTTGCTTTTCTGAAATAGATGAATTGTATAGTAGATTCTTTGAAGAAAAAAAGAAGTGTACAGTCTGATAATTTCTTCTGTCTGATATTGTAGAAACGTATCCATTATAAATAAATAAATGTATGTGTGTGCATATATATATATATATAATATATGAAGGGCTAGGGGGAAAAAAGATGAAAGTGACCAAAAAGCGATTTCAAGAAAAATGAAGAATGCACATTTCGGTTGCACATTTTCGGTTGCACATGTGTTTCATGCACATTTCGGTTGCTTCTCATCTGTTTTCCCCCTTTTTGTTCTACCAGATGATACTAGTGCTTCATAGCCCCTAGATAGCGCTAATATCTCAAAATGGACGAAAAAGTGACTTTCACCTTTTTTGCCCCCTGGCCCTTCATATATATATATATATATATATATATATATATATATATATATATATATATATAATATATATATATATATATATATATATATATATATATATATATGAGCTAATATTTAGAAAAGTGCCAATTTGAGTCCCAAGCGAATTTTCCCTAGTATTTCAATAACTAGTTAAAAAAATAATTTTCCCCAGAAAGAAGATAAGGTTCTGCTTTCATTTCATGTAATAACATCAGAAAAAAAAAATTTTTTTCTTCAGAAAATATTGTTTTTATACATCAAAAATCAGATCGGTAACGTGTCCCCAGTAGCAAAGCTTAGCATGCAAACAGGTCATGCACACTTTCTAACTTCGCAAAAAAATGCATTTGCACAAAAAACGATTCTATTTTGAACCCTTTGTTAATATTTTACTTCATTTTTGTTTTAATCGATTTCTGATTTTCTAGGGAATGCGAAATAAGCGTGTCCCAAGTTCCGCCGTCAGAGTGGTAACAATAACTTCCTATCTATGTTTAGGCCCCCAAAATCATTTCCTGCACCTATACCACGTGATACTGAGTAGCTGGTGGGATGTTTTATTGAATCGTAATTAAAAATTTGCATTTCTGCATCTAAAATTGTAGGTAAGATTTTTTAAAGTGATTTTATAAAATGTGTGTCATTTGAGTCATCAGATCGGTAACACGCTCTAAAATGCGCAGTTTTTATTATTTTAAAAATTATTTTATATATAAGTATTGTCCTTTATTACAAGTGAAAAAATCACGTGTTTGATTTTGGTTTAGTGCGATCGACTCGGAAATAAAAAAAAAAACTTTGTCAGTTTGTCAGATCGGTAACAGTCAGAGCGGTAACATTAAAAAACCGCGAATGTGTTACAGAACTAACTCACACGTTTCAGAATTATAAAAAGCAAAATTCATAGGTTTTAGCCATATATATTGAATATTTTTGTTCTTAAAAAATGAAAAGCAATGAGTTTTAGTACAATTGCTTCATTTGTGGTTTGTATGACCTAACAATAGATGTTAGTAAAATAAGAAAAATTGACACTGCAGAAATTAAATTAATTAATTATTATTATTTTATTTCTTTCTTTCTTTATTTATTTATTTATTTTTTTGGTGCTTCAATTTCTCATAACTTCGCTAAATAACTAGATAATAACTAGCATGCTAAATTTGAATTTCTGATCAAGAAATTAAATTTCCTGCAACTAATTAAAGAAAAGAAAGCAGCAGAGTTGTGTCTTGAAAAAGTTGAAGTTGTGTGTTGTTTCAAAACAAAACAAATGTTTTATTAGCTTGGATTTGGTAACCTCATGATTTATTTTATCTAAAAATCTTATCGCTCATTTTTATTTCCAAGAAATGCTTTTTTATAATGAAATTTGATTTTTTAGCCTAATATATATATTTTAATATAATGATCTTGATTCTATGTTAAAAATTCAAAGAAATGATATCATATTTAGAGATGTTAACGAAAACTGAAAGCATAAACTCAAATATGTAGCTCATATAAACAGCAGATCTGTAACATTCATCAGATCTGTAACGGCTTAGAAGTGAGTAATCTAAGGAGGGGTTAAATAACTTCCTTGACCTCCCCCCTTTTATTTTCTTGCATTTAGACCCAATTTAGACTTAAAATCCAAAATTAGTTTTTTTCTGCAAAAAAATTTTTTTTTCAGAAAACTCCAACTTCAAATTGGCACTTTTCTAAATATTGGCTCATATATATATATATATATATATATATATATATATATATATATATATATATATATATATATATATATATATATATATATATATATATATATATATATATAAGGTAAATCGGGGGAAGATGCCACAGCTAAGGAAATTTCGATTGTTGCTGTTGAAATTGCAATAACAAGTCCATGCAAACAAATACACTTTATTTTTCAATAATTTAATTAATCATAAATACCAATGAATACTCCTCAAAGGATAAAATTAAGTCAAGTTAAGTTTAGTTTTGAAGAAAGTCATTAATTTGTGGCATCTTCCCCATATAGACGGGGAAGATGCCACCTGTTACGGGGGAAGATGCCACAACACCCCAATAAATAAAAATTAAAACAAGCATAAAAAAAACTAAATGTGAACAAAATAAACAAAGAAAACAAATTGAATTTAGTCATATTTGGTTTGAAAAAAATAATAGCAGCACAAATTTGAATGATAGGCCACACAAAATTTCACTCAATACAAATGATCATCATTGCAATCTTCGTGCAACCGAATTTTTGCATCCTATGCACTGAATCCATTCACATTTGGGACCTTTTTTATCACAAAAGTATCCTTTGCATGCATCACAAAAATCGTCAATATTATCATCATCAAAACTGTCACCACTCGTATCTAGATGAATTTTTGCACTTGAGGATAACTAGCTGACATGTCTCTATTTCTTCTGTATTTTCGAAGGTTTCGTGTTATGTGTTTTGCCCTTACTCGTCTTTTCTAGCTTTCCTCGAGCCTTTTCATGCATAGTTGTTCTCCTCTCGGAATTGATTAGACTCCTTATTATTTTTTTCTTTTTTTAACGTCCGTGATACGTTTTATGGGTCACTTCAAAGTTTTATATGGAATTCCATAAATCTTTGTTGCAGCCCACACATTTTGTCATGCATTCTTTATATCTTCTACAGCTTGAAGCAAATTTGATTGGGACCAAGAAGCGAGCTAAGCTTTTTTTTTTTCGAAGCATTGTCTAAATGGTAATGAAATGAGAATTCTCTTTTTTTAAAGTTAAAGCATAAGAAAACATGCAACTCCTTTATTTTCTATTTTACACGATACTATTCAGTGTTATAAAACAAAAAATAAATAAAATTTAGTTCATTTCACCTATTTCTGAATCATGTGGCGTCTTCCCCCAAGTACATGGGGACGATCCCACACACACACTTATTTCCTTATTTCCACAGTATTATGACGCTCTTCTACATACATCGTGTGTGTAACATAACGCATAACTCTCTTATAATGCTAATATCTTATTCAAAATAGCAAATACGTTTGTGAGCTCTAAGTATGCGGAACAGAATATTACAAAAGTCGTACTTATCACGTTAAGTTGTCACGAGATAAAAAATGACGCCGATTAAAGAAATTTAAACAAATGGCCAAGTAACGTCCTATGTTGGACCTGACACTTCATACAAGTGGCTCAATATTGCAATCTAACAATGCATAAAAGAAATATGATCAAGCTTGCGTCTTCCCCCGACTGGCATCTTCCTCCCACTTACATTACAACTCTTTATCTCTTGTTGTTTAATTTATTAAAAATAATCAATTTTAGCATTATGGTACAAAAATGTATTTGATAGTATTTGATATATATGCTAGTTTTTACCGATCAGTACAAGTGATTTTACAGGTTGAAAAACATAACAATAAAAAACTAGAAGTAAGAAAAATCTCCAAAATGTCTGCCCCTTTCTTCAACCTGTGCAGGAACTGTACCGTCTTCTGAATGAAGTATATATTTTGTGACTGAAATCAATGGAGCCACGTATAAGTGGTTTGTTTCATCAAACAAAAAAATCAATATTCTCTGCCAATTATGGCTTAATACACGTCCTAATAAATGGATGACCCTTTTTCAATGAATGGAATTAAGCATGTACATTAGGAATTACAGCATCTACGCATCGACAAAAAGATTTATTCTACTGCATGATGTTTATCGACTTCAAACGAATATTCTCGGAGAAAAACAGCTCCTGTTTAATTAACATCATTTTTGGAATTTAGCCAACGAAACATGCATTCGTTATTTACTGCAGCTTTTAGATTACGATGTACTTCTTGCATTTAATCGTAATAGTTTCTTAGAAGATAATCAAAATAAATTCTCATTTTCAAATTTTCTGTAAAAAATGCGTTAAGGGATGGTTCGTGTGCAACCTGAGGGACTTAAAATAATGAGAATTTATGCATGTGAAAAGCATTTGTCGCTTTCTTATATGTTTTTTTTTGTGGTCACTTTTATAAATTTGAAGAATTCAATTGTTCATCTACAAATTTGTTTCACAGCCCAATTGCTTTCGAGGTTGTTTTTTTTTTTCAATTAATAGTAATAAAATTCACTTTGGTGAATAAATTCAACTGCTTACCAAAGCATAACTGTCAACCATCGAGCTTTATTGCAAGAGAAAGCGTTTTGTGATTTATGACTAGAATTGAACGACTAAAATTTCATAGAAAAATTTTAAAAAGAAGTCATTTCTTCAAATTGTCTACAAATTTTACGTGGCCGCAGAGGTAAGTAAGGTGAGATGTCAAATTTTCCAATGTTAAATCTGACGACATGGTATATATTTGTTCCTGAACATGTTTTCTTTCTTTATAAAAATGGTTTGAAGAGCAACGTTGTAGCAGATTTCTGTTATAAGGATGCTTTTACTTTTGGGTTAGTCAAACTGATACCATAGAATTACTCATCCATGTTTTTAATAAGTTTAGATATTTTTTAAAAAAAAAGTCAATGTTAACTAGTTATTGTTGCCTTTGTTTAAACCTCACTTTGGAATCCGAAGATTTTCAGATGGTTAGGTCCTTAAGTCCGTTCACTCTTTTGAGAAATTAAATCTTTTTTAAAATGATGATTTCTAGATATTAAATTAATTTTTGAAAATGTGGAGCTGAACAAAATTTTCGGTTATTGTAATTGTGCTCTCTGATAAAGTCATTTCTATGAAAGTTAAATCAAAATCCATTTCTTTATTATTCTGATCATTCAAGTAGCACATCTAAAAATGTTTTCTGAAACGTAAGCATCAGTAAAGACATGTGTGCTCCAAGGGAAATTCTTACCGTTGAGAAAAGGAGAAGTTATGAATCACTTTATCTGTGAAATTATAAATGATTGACGTCAACTGTGAGAATTCTTCGCAAGGAACACTTGCTTTATTTTGAAGACCTCGTTGAATTCGTTTACTTTCTCTTTCTGGAGCTTTTTTTTTAAACGATTATAGGAAATAAAAATGTATCTCTTGGAGAGAAATTAAATTGAAATTAACTTTTTAATAGTTAAAGAAACATAAATGCGTGCTTTTTCTTACTTATTCAAAGACTCACTCGTACACTTATCATTTACATCGATTTTTAATTTCAATATTTAAACTCTTTAAGTAGGTCTTCACTTTGTTAAAATGCTCTAATTAGTTAATAACAATAGTTTACTTTTTTTAACATCTTACCTATGGAGAATTATTAGCAGTCTTCTCCGTTTTAGGTGTTATTTTTATCGTCAGACTGGTATATTAGAATAACTCATTCCGATATTTGCACACAAAAGGGTTTCTTTCTTCGTAACTAATTTTAGATAGCCTTTATTTTAAAATTCGTCATCTATAAATAATAAAAGTTTTCATTTGAAATTTTGATTAGAAAACCAGAAATATGTTAATGATTGATATCATTAGTTTTGAAAATATTTCAACTTTCACAGGTTTTTCAGTATGCAAAATGGTTGATATACAATATAAAACTAGTAAGTCTTCACTGCGAACTTCTATACAAAACGATAAACCATATTCGCATAAATTTTACTCTGAAAAAAATCAGGAGCTATTGATCTGGAAAAAAAGCTAAATCCAAACATATGTAAAAACAGTCTAGTATGTAAGCATGATTCTCATGCTTCAAGGAAGGTCCAAACAAATCCTCTTATGTTTGAACTTTATCCCGAAGATAGTTCTTTACCGGATGATTCTCCCATTGTTTTCTGATCCATGCAAAATTCAAAAGCTGTGAGAAAAGTACGAAAGAATGTATATATTCAGAATAAAACTAGCATTTCAACACGTTTCGTTATGAAACATGTATGTTTTCAGAATAATCATTTATTGAATGAAGCTGAAATCTTCAAGATTTTTTTAACCATACGTTTACTAAGAGAGGATTATAAATTATGTCACTGATGGAAAAACGTTACTTTTAAATTATTTTGCAGTTATGATCAAAAACCATTGTGCAGTTGCAAAACAGGATGTTCTGTAAAACAATTATTTATCCTAAGGCAAAGTTTCTTTAATACAATAAAGTTTTCTTATATTTTGGATCAGTTATGTTTTGGTTATCAAGTTCGATATAAAGACTGTGCTAAGAACGCGCGCTTGAAATAACAGTATGTTCAAAGTTGCAGTAACAGCGTATACTTAGTTTTTAAAACTATTTCAGGAAAAAGTTTCCGTTTTTCTGTTTTAATGAAACATACGCCATAGTAATTAAAAACTGAAAAAAAGATTTTTGAGCATACAGAAGAAAAAAAAGTATTTCTTATCTCCTTATACTTTTATAACGTAGAAATACATTTATTACAGCCCAAAAATGTGCTGTAGATGAGCTAAGAAATAAATTTAAGATCTGAAGAAAATGCCATTGCTTGATAAAGAAATCTCTAAGACTTAAGTTTACGGAAAACCTAGCGTCATTCGCAATCCAGCAAGTTTAAGTAACTTCATTAAACCCAACTCCGTGCTTGAATTCTAAATGGAGACGAAAAAAATCTTTAAAAAAGAAAAGTTTATTTGAAAAAAAAACAACACATAGAAAAGAAGCATGATTACTAGATTTTTTCGTTTCATATTTTATGAGGCTCTTCATTATCGTACAGTTTCGTGCATGCAACGTATATTTGGGATGTAGGGCATTATTGAGAGGAAAAATAATGGAATAAAATTAAATAACCTGATATACATGGAAGGGACTGCCTGATTTATAAAGCAATCAATATTTAATTTTCAGTGTTATTAAGGCTTATTTGTACTAATCAGAAAGTTAGAATATCATCGCAAGTAGTTTCATGCACAGCACAAAACATTAATAACACTATTTAATATTTTCGTAAATGACATTGATATGTGTTCTGAAAATAATCGTTAAAAGTATTGCATAACACAATTATGTCAACAGTTTTTTTTATTTTTTATTTCATAAACGTCAATGTTCGTAAACCAAATATGTATATTAGTTTAGTAACTTTTCTGTAGATTCGGTAATAAATATATAAGTAAATAAATATAGTTCTTAAACTTTTAATAGAAATTTGTATGAACTGATTTGGATCGTAAAGTGTAAGTTTAAACTAAACAAAAGAGTATCACTTGTGTTCAAATACTTCACATTACTTCTGTATTTTTCTCCGTAAACATAAAGAGCCTCTGAGCATTATCAGCCATTAATTTTCTAACATGGGTCATAAAACTCATGATTAAAACCAATAAAACTTGCATTAGCTTGCCTATAATCCCTTAATAGCCATTTGCATTCAACTTTATACCTAAATGAGATTGTTGGTAATGTGTTGAAAATGACTTCTCCAACTTTCGGTAAATAAAATCCAGCTCTAAGACACTATTGCACCTCACGCGATGCGTTGCTTTTCTTAGATGATTAGGAATCCTTTGAGTTATCTAAGAAATGAGAAAAAAGGAACGAATCTAGACAAAAGTAACTGAGCCGTTATTATGTTTCAAATACGAAACATGTTATTTACATTGTGTGAAAAGTTTTTCGTTTCTTTTGTTTAACAAATTATTCCAAGCATGGGGATAGAAAAGTATTGTAAATTTAAAAGTGACCTCTATGATTTTGTTTTAATTGCTACCACTGCAAATTTCAGTAGTAGATTGGAGCACGCTTGCGTGTATTTCTTTCAATGAATTTTCTTTTTACTTTTATAAATTTTATGCATTGTGGTTTTATCGAGTAATTAATACAATCAAAATTTGGAAATTAGTCGTTGCTTTAGTTAAAATTTTAATAGCTAAAAAAATGTTTTTCTTTGGTCCAGGTCTGTTGCATAAACTTGGTCTGGGTACGGGGCTAGTTTACATATCACGTGGCCACATTTGCGCAGATTGTTTGCGATACCTAGGAGTAAGTGAGAACAATATTTTATCAAATCGAAATATTTTTTTGGTAACTTAATCACTGTTTAAAAATAAAATTAAAAACTAAAGAGAATAAAGGAATATTTACAGGCTAGGTGAAAACATAGGGCTTATGGCTAATCAAAAAGAGAAACTATTTAGTCGTCTTCACTATCACTGTTACATTTTTACAAACAAAAAATAAAGCATTTTTATTTGAACACTTGTCGGGATACCATTTTTTTATCTAAGCCATTGAGCACAGCCTTGTCTCACTTTTGGATTGGTTGGTGAATTCATAGGGGTTTCCCCCTTAAAATATTTTAAAGATAATAGAGATGGATCTCTTTTCCAGTTGATTATTTCAAAAAAAGGAAAAGAATTGCATGTTGCATGGGAGTACTCAGTCGTATCATACATCTTCAATGAAGAACAGTGTTTTGACCTAATCTCACTTGCAGGACAGAAGTTTTAATTATTTTGTCGTTTAATTAGGCTCTGTTAATTTTTCGAACATAATATCTTAACGTCTGTGAAATAAAAACTTATTACCCGCTTTATAAAACTAAGCATTCAGCTCTACAAAAGTAAATGGAACAGGCATAGAAACATAACAATATGATTGTACTTACAATCAAATAGTAATGATTGCTGAAAGATATGACTGTAGAGATTATAAAAGTCGAATATGTTACTCAAACCATAAATAATGATCTTCGAAGCTAAGTATCCTAAAAATAATAAAAAGATTGGAGAAAGTGTGGAGTAAAAAAGCTTCAGGGGTACGCTTAGCAGTAAGGACGTACTTAAATGTGTTCCGTCTCATTGTTTGGATTCATTTTCTAAATGGCAGCAAAATTAATGACATTCTTGTTCTTACAAAAACAGTTCTCTTAAAGAAAAAAAATCTGCTAATGTTCATATATTTGTTTATTCTAAACTAATTATTATAAGTTTGCAATAAGTTCAATGAAAAATTTACTGAACTTGGCAGAAAACAGGTTATCCTTTCCGCATGCTTCACCGAATCTCCACAGACGCTGCAAACCTTGTGAGAATACTTACTAAGGTGCAGCATAAATCCGTTTATAACTGGTGACACGCCAAATTATACTCGTAAAAATTATACTTTCGATAAAAATGATTTTTAATTATACTTTCAATTTATACTTTCGATAAAAATGATTTTTAATTATACTTTCAATTTATACTTTTGAAAAAAAGTACACTGCTTAAACGTTCCCCGATCAACCCTATTATATAAGCAATTAAATCTTGGAAATATTTTGGAAATTTTAAGATCTTGTTATTTATAACGACCACTTTAAACAAGCAAACTTTTAATGCAGATCTTAAAGAATTAAAAAAAAAATACTATGAAACGTGAAAACTATTGTACGAGCTCTAGATCATCATATATTTGCTTGCACCTAAATTAGGTAAACCAGTTAGAACTGATTTGTAAAACAATGCACATCCCTAACGAAAAGTTTAAAGCACCCTATTGCGTTAAAATTGAGTTAAACAAAGACTCTGCATTCAAAAGCCATCCATCGTTAATGAATGTGAATTTATAAATTTTGCCATTAGTTTGTCTGGTTTGTGTATTTTAGCATTTGCTAACAGAACAACTTCGTTGAGTTTAGTTTAATAGGCTCTGTATGCATATTTTCTTCGAAAAATATTGAGAATTGTACAGAATCTTTATAAAGTCTTGTACTAATAAGGAAACTTCCTTTTAAAAAAGCTTACTTAGATTTCAACTTTCTTTTAAATTTATTTTCGCCAAGTATCTTAAAGGCGTGTTTTAGTGTACATTTTATATGCCCACCTTTAGTAGTTCTAAGATTTAGATAATTTTTAACTTCACACCAGACACTATCACAACCACACTGAAATGAAGGGAAACTGTTTTATCTCAAGATAAATTGTCATATAAGTAATATCAATGAGTATTGACGATTGAGTTTTCGCGATGTTAGCGCCCCTACATGCCCAGTGAATACAAACTTGTTGCGACAAATATTAAAATACAAAAGAAATTGTATGGATAAATCGTAAATGCTTTTAAATTTAAAAGATAATTAAATGTATGTGATATTCAGGGCAGAAGTTTTCTTTACAATGGTAGAACTTTGGAACATGTTTCTAGTTGCACTTTTTTGTGTTATCTAAATTAATTCCTATACAATAAACCATACAGTTTTAACAAATAAATAAAGATAATAATGTTACCAACGGTACTGATGATAGAATAAGATACGTAGAAAATGGTGTGAATAAACATTTTAATATATGGTTTATAAACAAATATCGATCAAGAAACGAACAAGTCAAGTGTTTAACATGCAAAAGATAAAAGACAAGCATTAGGTGAAATTTTTATTTTTAAGTACTTTTTTCTGGCGTATTTAGCAAAATTGCTTTTTTTAAACTGAACATTTTTCCGTATTTTAGAAGCTGTCTAGACAATGCTGTTTTTCGCGTTACTGTACTGACACTTACCTACTGCATTTAAAAAGTATTACATAATTTTAAGCCTTATTTATAACTTAAAGCATAAACAAAAAATTGGAAACATGATTCGATATTTCTATTTAAACGAATTAACCATAATGACCAATTTGCGCATGTAAAATCTAAGTTAACGTGACTATTAATCTAATAAGTTAACAAAATAAATAATTACAAAACTATTATTCACACTATTCTAACAATGAAAATTTGGGTTAATGATATATGATCTTTCAATTAAATATTTACTATTTCATATATTTTTAGATGTGGGTTTCTCAATAATATAAACAATGAAACATCAAATCAACTTTTGTATGTCTGCATGATGTAAATAGTTATATGATATTATGCCAGAGTCATTTTTAAATCCTTAGGAAGAAATTAAATGTTGGACGCTTGTATATAACTATAAGCTTAAAAAAATGATACATATGTTTGAAGTAGACAGAATATCTGAACTCGTCGTTTTATACATATCGTTAAAATTGCATGACATTTTTATTTACAGGGGAACTTTTTGTAAATGTCAAAACTTAAATAGTAAATAGTTTGGTTAAAAAATTTTGTATGACATTTTTTGTTGTACAAAAAAAGCATAGCCATTTAGATGTCATCAAGAACTTTAGAATATACCTTCTTTTTTCATCTGAAGATAATATTTCTTGTACAATGTAGTATGAGCCAGAAAAAATGGTTAGTTTAACCAATTGTTATAATGCGTGTTTTCAAAAGATTAGATGTTATTAGAATCTCTAAGTTTATATTTTTAAATGTTAAATAAAGCATAAGACTTTTTCAGTTACGTGAAGTTTTATTTGATTTATGTGTTCACTTTCTTTATATTTTATAAATGTTTAACGGCAGTCTGACGACAAGTAACATGTTTAAGCACAATGTTTAAGCAATACAGTTAATTTATTACTCTTAACAAACCTCTTGTGATGAAATATATTTGTAAAACATAGTTAAAGTTATGTCCAAAATGTATTTAGAGTATAGTTATTTTTACGTAACGAGAAAAATAATTAATGTCACTAAAATTATAATTTAAACTGGGCAATATTTTTGTATTAAAATATTTTCATTGAAGTGTACTTCTTTTCAGGCTATCGCTGAAAACAATGATTGAAAATGTAGGTTTGGAAGTGGAATCCTCTTTACCTTTTCAAATTGCATCAAATACGTGTTTTACAAAAACACTGCTTTTATCAATACATTGTTCATTCCTTGCTTTATGAAGGACATGGGGTTAGTATTTAGTTTAGATATGGTTTAAATAGTTGTGAGGAATGTTTTTAAGTATCTTAAACAATTGCGTATGTGTATCTAAAATAAAAGTTGTACACTCTTGTGCATCTCTTGTCGTATTTTAAATTCAACAATAAAGAGGATCCATACACTATCCACACTTATAGTTCAACTGCTTAAGCTTAAAATTTTCTTTTCTTTTCGTTTTTTGCTATCATTATTAGTACTTCACATAAAATTTATTGCATTTAAAGCTGCTAACATTAGGGAAAAGTCAGAATTTGACGTCTTTCTTCGTATTTTAGTCACAGTGGAAACCAAGTAAGCAAGCGTGTACAATGAAGCTGAAGAACAATAGATTAGCTCCTCAGACTGCAAAGGAACATTTTTAACCCGGACGGGATTATACATTGATGAACAATAGATGACAAAAATGCAAAAAGAAAATAAATAAAATTTAAAATTTTGAGTTACTGCCTTTTACCTTCAAACACCAGTAACCTTTCTCGTACCTCTCTATAAATCTGTATGTCTTTAAGAACCTTTTTTCTGCATCAACCCTCACAAATTAGCAAAATAGTTAGTTCTTATTTCATAGATCAAAAAGTCATTTCAATTTTTGCTACAACTATTTCCCATCAAGACGACAAAAAAAAACGTAACCTTGCATGCCTTTTTCTAAGCTTTAACTAGCAGTTAATTCTTTATTAAAAATCTGTTTAACTTAACCCATTAAGAGCAAGAATCTGAGAAAGCATTCACAAAGTGCATTTCACAAGAAAGCATTCTGAGGTGATTCATGACCTCTCAGATTTTCTCCCAAAAATTACCAAATGTTTATTATCTTATTGAAAGACCAAATCCAGAATGTTTTGCTCTAAAGTTGAGTTGTTTAGTTTTTATGGATCCCCTAAAGCTGAAGGTGCGGCATCAAAAATTAAGCGGATTTTCAAGACATGAAAATTGCTGTGAGCCAAAACTCTTACCTTTAACTCCAATTTTCTTTTTGTATATGGAATATAGAAGGTTGAAACTTTACAAAATGAATGTTAAATTTGTGGTAAGTTGTTGCCGTAAGGTCAGTGAAGGCCCTCAAAACAAGGCATTTTTGACGTTTTTTAGCGTTTTTGAGGTCCAAAAACAGCTTGTACATTTCAGTTGGCACGGCAAAAGTAGTGTCGTTTGAAAGACCAGTGTAAGCGCTTTAAAATAATGTATAAATAACCGAGGAAAGTTCAACGTGATTTTAGTTGCGTAAGGCCGAAGTATGAAAAATGTCATATTTTACCGATATTCAAACGGTCATAACTTCCTCTGCCAACAACATATTGAAATATTTTTTTGCCAATGTCATACTCTATTCTTTGTCTTAACAGAACAGTTGAGTCCTTTTACAAAAAATGCACAGGAAAAAATACATTTTTTGTAAAAAAAAAATTCACATTTCGCCTCAAAGGACTCAATTGTTCTGTTAAGACAAAGAATAAAGTATGACATTGGCAAAAAAAATATTTCAATATGTTGTTGGCAGAGAAAGTTATGACCGTTTGAATATCGGTAAAACATGACATTTTTCATATTTTGGCCTTACGCAACTAAAAGCACGTTGAACTTTCCTCGCTTATTTATACATTATTCTAAAGTGCTTACACTGGTCTTTCAAACGACTTTACTTTCGCCGTTCCAACTGAAATGAACAAGCTGTTTTTGGACTTCAAAAACGCTAAAAAAGTCAAAAATGCCTTGTTTTGAGGGCCTTCACTGACCTTACGGCAGCAACTTACCACAAAGTTAACATTCATTTTGTAAAGTTTCAGCCTTCTATGTTCTATATATATATATATATATATATATATATAAAATTGGAGTTAAACATTTCCTGGTAAGAGTTTTGGCTCACAGCAACATCCATGTCTTGAAAATCCGCTTAATTTTTGATGCCGCACCTTCACCTTTAGGGATCCATAAAAACTAAACAACTCAACTTTAGAGCAAACCATTCTGAATTTGGTCTTTCAATAAGATAATAAACATTTGGCAATTTTTTAGAAAAAATCTGAGAGGTCATGAATCACAGGCGTGACACTCTCTCAGATTCTTGCTCTTAATGCCTAGCGTCCTTTTTTTAGGACGGTCCAAAAAAGGGTCTGAATTTCCCCAAAATGAACATTTCAGCCAAATAATAGTATTAAATTAGTACCTCAGTATTGTTTCAATTCGTTATTAACAGATTACAGCACATAACCATTATGAAGTGTGTTGTTCTGTAGCAGTTTTAATATGATCTTTATCAAAAATTACATCGTTCACAATCTCAAGAAAAAGCTAAGTTTTCAAAGTTATTCCCAGCTTCCCAGTTTACGTTAATTGCTGATTTTATTTCTTCTTATAAAATGTCTTTTTAAATATCATATCATAGGCAGAAAAAATGTTAGTAAAAAAAATATGTATCCTCTGGGGTCTATCGTAACTTTTGAGGGGCGATTTTTCTTTCCCTAATAAAACAATTATTTTTTACATAATATTTTTTTTATTATTTTTCCTGTCCATAAACACAGTTCGTAACCGGTATACAAATATCTTTGGAAAAAAAATGTCAGGCATTAATGGGTTAAAAATTTTCTCCATTGCAATAAAAACCATACAAAAGAAAATATCTGTCGTGTTTCGTTCAAATAAATGATATGTCATAACGTTTCAGAGTTTAACTAAAATGAAAAAAATCATTTATGTTTCAAAGAACTTTCAAAAAGAATACTTTGCCAACTTCAAAAACAACTGAAACTCTCATGAGTAATTATTTTACTTTCTAGAAAACAATGCACAAGTAAAATGTTTATTTCGTTTAAAAGAATACATACAGTGCAAAAACTATCCAGGTAAAATTTTGCTGATGAACAATTCTAATGGGAGAAATCGTTGTTTCCTAATAATTCTAGAAATTCATTCTGCATCAAACAAAATAAATGATGAACTCATTTAGAATCAAGTATTTTATGAAATTCGTTTTTTGTATTAATATTTATTTCATTATTCTTACTACTTTTGTTTAGTGGCGATATGTAGTAGAACAAGCTTATTATCAAGTAAATAAACGTTTCGTCATCATCTACTTCTCATGCCTGCTAATTAAATAAATACTCAAAAAAACCACATAAATTGCCTAGATTTTTTGCATTTATATTTGTAATTGTTTTAATACTATTTTTATGTTTATGTTGTGGTAGTTACGACATAAATCAATTTGATATTTTAAACAAACTATGCATTGCTTGCATGTTTCAAATGTTCTTCATAATTTTGCTCAACCAATTTTATAACAGCCAACCAATGGAAAAAAGATTTTTCGTTTTATTAATCTATCAATAAGTATGGGCTTTTTGTCACAAAAAGTTAGATTTTAGCTTGAAACAACCGAGAGTCCAACCTGTGGTTTTAGATGGGGTAGCTACTGAAGGGCTCTATGTACAATTTTCGGACAGAAAAAGGGGAGCTCAGGTCAACTTTTCAAAATACAAGTGCCTAAAATGAGCTTCACATTATATGCTATCATTTAACGGGTCCAAAAGCCCCGCGGCCTCCTTCTCTATTCACGTTTGGCTAGAGGTATATTTAATATTATCAAGCTTCACAACAACTCTATTGTTGCAAAACATATATAATGTAGTCCATACGTGGGAGTAGGCTTGGTTTTGAAAAAAAATCTATCAATCAATCTCAACACTTCGAAGGATAATTAAGAAGACGATCGATGGGAGTTTCAAAGTGAATATTGCATCACTTTATGTGATTATTTCCCGAAGTGCAAAACATTCAAGAAACCAGTATTTAACTAGTTAGTTTCTAATACTTTATACTAATTTATCATTCTTGGGGGGAGGGGGGAGTACAAAATTTAATAAATACAATTAATGTCAAATGTCCACTTTTTAATTCTTCCATTTATTTCTTGACATCACTAAAATATTTAGACAAAGGCTTGAAAGCTTAAAGCAAAAGAAACATTAAAAAAAATGAAGTGTATGAAATTACTAGTGCTCAACGTGTTTACATGCTAAATAAAATTTCTCCTCCAACTTTTTGTTCTGTCTTTTTTATTTTTTTTCTGTGTACAGAAACTAACTTAGGATACTTTAAATTACTCAAGTCTGTCATAAAAGAAGTTATGATGCATTTTTCATAAAATCTTAATTTGTTAGTTTACTTCAGAACCACTACAACATTTCATAACGAAATTTTCATCAAAGAGAAACGTTTAATTTTACAGAAACGTGTTTGATTTTCTAACGACAATCTCTGTTCCCGATTTCCTGCTAAAAGAAATAATTGTGTCCGGAAAAGTCGAAATCTCATTTTGATGCGTTGCATTCTCCTAGACACTCTTCGCAGTTTACCGAATAGCCTGCAGAGGGAAAGATACAAATTCGATTAGTCGAAATCTATTTCACTGGCGGCTTATTTGCCTCTACACTTCATTGCGGTATCATCAAAGTAGAGAAAGTACCTCCGGGGAAAAGTTTTTTTTTTTTTTTATAAAATAATGTTGCCTATATCAAAATAGTCAAATTGAAATCAATTTTTGGAATTTTTAAGTTTGACAAAATTTTAACAAATATAATTTGAAAACTCAGAGCATTGAACTTATCTTAATAAGATCAAAATATTGAGGCCAGCTTATTACTGGCGATATTAACACATTGAGCTAAAAACTGCCTCTAAAAATTTTTAAATGGGTACTTTCTTTACATGTAACACTGTGCAAATAGTATACAGTATTTTGAGGAAGGTAACAGCTTTTATAGGGCTTTAGAGGCCAGATTTGATCCAAGCAGCATTTTTTTTTAACAAAAAAGGTAGGTTTTTTTTTAATTACTTTAAACTCACATTATTTTTAACCAGAAAAAGCAAATATTTATCAGAAAAGCGTACTTGGTCCCCCTCTCCCCTCTCCCTATCTACAGCAGTGCTGTGCAACTGTGAAATCAAAGCATATTAATAAAGACATCGTTGAAAGGACAGATATTTGAGCTGAATCACGAATGTAGACATCTATCGTTATTTCGCGTCATTTAGTCGAATATTGACAGTTTTCTAATGTCGATCTTTTACTAAAATATATAATGATGTTAATAAACACTGCTTTTGAGAAAAAAAAATATTAAAATAGTGGGGAGAAAACTAAAGTAAAGGCATACAAACAGCGTTTTAATAAATTAAGGCAAACTTGAAAAAGGAGGAAAGATAATTCTAGTGACATAGATTCTGAAGTACATGCGTTTGATTTTACCATAAGTTTGACGCTACTTTTTAAAAAAGAACTATTGAAGTAACTGTATTCCTCATTAAAACAATCACTGAAAAATTATTTTTTGAGTTGAAATCTACGCTAGGACACTAAAGATGGCTCTTATTTCTGTTTAATTTTCTGAAATGCATTTTTACCAAAAATGTTCTATACTGAAGTAACAGACTACAAAAAATTGACTCAATCCTAAAATCTGAATACGTTTTCAGTTCGAATTCACCAGGCAGATAGTCTTCAGAAAGCATAATTAGAGTGCAGCACATACAATGCTGACAATAGTTCATTTGTTTCATTTTGAGGGATTATGTGTGGTACTTACTTCTTGTGATCTTCAAAACTCATTCTTTAAGGTTGATTTTATGGGCAAGATAGATTTATGGTATTTTGTGGAGCCATAAAATCAACGTTGTAAAACTCATAAATATGATTGTTTAACTTTATGTTGCGTTACAAAGGGAAAAGTAATTTAGTATCTCATAAATCATATCCCTATGATGCAAATTATTAAGACCACAAGGTATGTCCCTATAAAATTATTTGTAGTCAATTAAGAGATATTACTTCATAACGTAGTTTGGAAGAAAATTTAACCTTAAAAATTTATTTAGTAAGCTATAGGGAACGCTCCTTTTTGGCTTACTTTATATTTTTCGATGATCCAATACGAGCCATGGAGAAATTTAATGTATTAAAAACTGTTAAACTTCATCATATTTGGTTACTTTTAAATGTTTGAAATGATTTTCCAATCGCAATGTTCATAATGATTAAAGACACTTTTTATTTTAAACATTCGTCGTGGAGAGTAATAATCATTTCCTTGATAATATTCGATTAAATGCGAAGTATAAATATAGGTGTGTACAACTAACAGATTCTATCATAGCCAGAACAAATAGCGCATTATATTCTTATGGGTGTGACCATAGAACCTCTCAATGATCGTAAATTAAGTTCGTGGATTGAAATCATGTGTTTTTAGATGTGTTAAAACCTTCTCAGTACAAGCTTGCTAACGGTTGATGTAAATGCTCAGGTATGCGTCTAAAAATGTTGAAGAACTCAATAATGTGAATTGGTTTTACACTTTTTCGACTCTAATGTAATTTAATTTCTCGCATTAGTGCTTGGTTAGAAATTTTATTTTACTGTCACGTCAGACAAACTGAACTATATATTTTTCTTGCACTTAATATATTATATTTCAATTACTTAAAGCTAAACAATAAAAACTTACTCACCTAGTGAACTATTGTTAGGTTATTTGACGTGTGGAGTACTTTAAAAAAATTATGTCTGGTACAAATAGAGAAATAATTATTTTGACAGAAAATAGTTTAATTTTGTGCAAAACTTAATGTGTTTTCTTCGTTTTTTTTTTTTTTTTTTTTTTGGGGGGGGGGGTCACTAAACATTTAAATATTGACATCAATGTGAGAGTAAGGCAATTTCCATTTATGTTTGGAAAATTTCATTCGCTAATAGTCCCAGGTAGCACAAATAACCTTTAAACGTTTTATAAACGTTTTTAAGCGGTTGTTACAACGTTAATAACCATTTTACAACCTTTAAGTGTGCTACTTGGGGTATAATGTCACACTTCTTGATTATTTCTTTCTTTCCACCCACGCCCCTTTTTTATACAAAATATTTAATGTTTCAGATTAGATGATTGTTAGATAAACAGATCCAATAGTTTTTTGCTGCATTGGTTTTTGAAACATTTTTCTTTTGGGTGTTTTTTTTTCTGTAATTTACTTTTGTTCTTTAATTTACAAACGGAAACATATATACAAACAAAAACGAACTATATAAAAAATCGAATGCCATCCTTGTACATTAAGCTATTCAGATAATCGATAAAACATTTAAACAAGAAAATACACAAATTTTAAACAAGAAAATAATTGCAGCAGAAGGAAAAGCTCTAAAAGGATAAATAAAATGCAAACATCATTTAGCAAGAGTTGATCGTTTTTATGCCTACAATACCAAAGTTAGCGTTAGCGTCTTTGTTTATTTCTATGGTTATTTTTTGACCACTGTACAATTTCACACTCTGTGAGTACGAACAAGTATCTACTCAAAACCTAATTCGTTAGATACGACAATATTTACTTAATAAATAGAAGATGTTTGTTGAATAAATAGAACAGGCAATATTTGCTAAATGTTTTTAAATTCTTCGTATAGACTAAAATAGCATGTTTCTATTCATTTCCTAGAAAACTGAAAAATGAATGACTAGCAAGAAGGATTGGAATATAATCAAAACTGTTTGAAGTTGTGAGTAAAACAAATACAAGTTTTACTCCTATCATGCTGTATTACTATAAATAGCAGGGCTATTAACATCATCGCTAGTTTCATAAAATGTGGGAATGGTCTTCTACCTATTCCATTAGTTATCTTCGAATTTTAAAGTTTGGCTCTTACATTCAATTACTTCTATATGTTTCAATTATACCCCTGTGCATGGGCGGATTCAAGGGAGGGACAAGGGGCAATCATCCCCCCCCCTCCCATTGAGGGACTCACCAGTCATAAATTTTTAATACTGAAGTTTTAAAAAAAAGAAACATATTTAGACATTTTCATAGCAGAAGAAGATAGCTTTAGGGCTTTCCTCTGGAAAAATTTCGGAATTGAAGTCCGAAACATATGCGTTCAATATTTGTAAAACAAGATAGGCTGTAAAAGGTACGTAATAACATTAATCAATCGCTTCTCCCTTGAAACATTTCTAGATCCGCTTATTCCTTTGTATTTCTGTTTGTTTTTAAGTGATAATGAGAAATTGCGTTTTGGGACATTGTATTTACAGTATCATTCCAATAATACATAGTAAACTATACTAAAAACAAAAAATCTGTTATAAAACACTTTCATTTGTGTGGAAACTTTAAATTATAAATGCGTTATTAAAATAATAGGAAAAAATACCTATTTTTATTAATTAGTTTCAGGTTTTTTTCCCCGTTTTTCTTATTGGAAGCAAATTTAACGATTAATCCTAGAATCAGAAACCGTTTATTTCAAAATTTTAATTCTGTCAGAAAAGCATCTTTCATAGCTTAATAACAAGAGATGTATATGTTGATGTTTAATCCTAGAATCAGAAACCGTTCATTTTTTAAATTTTAATTCTGCCACAAAATCATTTCTCATAGCTTAATAACAAGAGATGTGCATATTAATTAATTTTGAAATAATCATGAGGGAAATAAACTAAGATTTCTTGTTCTATTCTAAAGGAAGCTCAGTATAATTTATCTGGTTATCGTTTGAGGGGGGGGGGGTCCAAGTACGGAAAAGAAAAAGTTCACGCAGTTATACCATTGCTTTAACAGGCTTAAGTATTTTTCTTCCAATTAAATAAAAAGAAAAAGGTAATTAGTTTTGACAAGTAGGCAGAGGTAGCAGTTTACGACTTATGAGTCAGCTTTTTGATCTTGTTTATTGGAAATCATTTTTCCTTGCTAACATTTAGAACAACAATAATTTTTTCTTAAAGTAATACATAACACATCAAGATTAATCTTATTTATACCTCATTAACGATATTCTGCAGGACGCAAAAGTCTTAAGTTGAAAAGTGAAATGGTTGTTAGTCTAGACAAATATTTCAATCACGTCACTTTTTAATTGGTTCCATTAACCATTTGTGAAGCTAATGCGCAGTGACAAATAATTAAATGTGTAAACGCCATTAAAACTGAAATTAAAACGAAGAGTGCTATACTTTTAATTTTAATAATTAAGAAAAAAAAGTTGAAATATAATCGTTGAGGCACCTTGCTGAAGACACTTTTTAAAGGTAGAGGAACGAAGGCACATGTAAGCACGCTATGTTTACTGAGATAACTAAAAAACAAAAAAAAAATGAAAACTTCTCAAATAATAGCAGTCTTGGAAATACTTCTAGAGCAAACTAGCTGCTTCATGTTTCTGCGATGACAACTTCTTTGCTTTAGCGGTACATATTTTTAAGTAACTAATAAGCTAAGCTCTTAATTATTACAAACCATTAAATCATCTAATATATAAATACACTGTTCTTAAAAAAGCAAAATTACAGCGTTGAATAACACAAATGCGAAGGAATACTACAGACACGTGCTTCGGTGTTATAAGGAACGCAGTTTTCAATGCAAAAAAAGTGAGCTTATGGATCGAAAAACATCGTACAAAAGCTTTTATCAGACCGAAAAGTAAACTTTTCGCAATTATGCAATACACCGCCAACTCGTTCATTTCGATCCATGGACTGCAGTTTCGGGCTTACTATGCCCTCATTAGCTACCAGTTTTTTTCGGCTCTCTTTGCTCTATAAGAGGATTTTTGCCTCCAACTCGTTCACTTTAGTATTCCATGCTGATGAGGGCATAATAAGCCCCGAAACTGCAGTCCATGGATCGAAATGAACGAGTTGGCGGTGCATTGCATGTTCATGCATTATCCCTTGCTTAGGGGCGGTTACTCACTTCTTTATTTTCGCAATTATTTCATTCAATTGAAAATTGATTGTCTGGGATTGTACCTTGTATGATAACAGGGATAATCTAGTCAAGGGATAAAAAGTAGAATATCTTTACAGTTAGAGCTGAGTTTTAATTTACAATACTTCATTTAAAATAAAATGTATATTCAGGTAATTTAGAATGAGCTAATTTACAAGTCTGGTAAAATCTAAAATCTGTCGACTACAGAACAAAGTCTGCGTTGGAATTTGTAAACATATTTTCTTTCTTTGCACTTACTTACGGACAAACTATTTCCTTGAGAGTGTTTAAAGCACTAGATGAAAAGCTACTCTAGAATTTTTCCCTCTAAAAATATCGTTAGATGTTAACGGTTTGTAAAATTTCTAGCTAAGTACAAACGTGTCTAGTAAGTGTCAAAATTTAAGTACCCAACATTTTGTTATGAGTTTTGTTTCTCTTTATGACGGTTGGAAAACGTAAAAATAATTCGCCTGGAGGGTTTCAGAAACTTTTGAGCATTGTGACCATTTTGTGTTTTTCTGAAACATGTACGGAAGAGTAGAATAAAGCAAAAAAAGAAAATCTAAGGCCAACTGGAAGCCCTAATATACGTTTAAGATTATTAAACTGAGTTTTCTAACGCATCAGATAAAAATGTTCTATTACCTACTTTCAAAGTAGTTTTTGAATTTTGAAAGTAATGCATCTGATTGTTTTTCACTGAAAGAAAAACTCTCTCAGAAGTCTCTCTTGTCAGAAAATAAAATAGTTTTTTGTTAGTAATAATAAAAGCGTACTTGCCTTAATGAAATTTACTGAATTTGTAAAGTATTTTTTTTTCTTAACGTAATTCAAGTAACATAATGTGATTAAATTAACTTACGAATAGGTATTCAAAAGTGCATTTAACGCTGGTGTCTGCATTCAAAAAGGTTAGAAACTGGCTAGATTTTTCAAAAATGACTGGAAAAAAAATGTGTAAGTTAAGTGCACAAAATAAGGCAAAGCAGACCAATCCCAGATAGCACGAATAACCTTTAAACGTTTAATAAAGCAGTTGTTACAACGTTAATAACCATTTTACAACCTTTAAAAACGAAGTGTGCTACTTGGGATTCTTTCAAATTCAACCACCCATGCTTTCAGGTAGGATAGAAATATCAATAAAGGTTGAGTAAAAAAAATATAAAATAAAAGTAGAGTTATGAGATAGAGTTCTGTACGTCGGGTATTGTCTGTATATCTGCCTGCCTCTTTTACTCTAATTATGTTTGACGAAACTATTCACTTAGAAGAATGGAGTTTTTGAATTTTAGTCCACCTGTATCATCAATTCCATATTTTGTAGTCTTCAATCTGTCAACTCGTTTAGAGCAATCAAGGATTGCTTCTTTCTTTAAGTCCTGTAAAGTGCATACACTTCGAAACTCTGGTGATTTTACATTCGCTGCTTCCAAGCTTGAAGGTTTCTTCGGACGGTTATCAGAAAAAGCAGAACCCAGTAGGAATCCCTAATTCTATGATGGGACATATTGTTTGTTTCACTTACGCGGTCGAAAAGATTTCCTGGAAAACAATATATAATGCTTAGGGGTATTTTTGTTTTTCGGAAAAAAATACATTGAACTGGCCACGGTAAATAATTTAAATTATTGTTTAGTATTTCATTGCACCTAATCTAACTATTTATCTTAAACTTTTGTTTTAAATTCTCGTTCTGTAATCATGATAATTCACTGTACCCCTTTTTTTTAACTTTACTCAAGTAACCTTTCTTGAATGACTAAAAATTCATTTGATTGTTCAGTCAGTTAGTCCAGCCAGTTGTTCAAAGCGATATTTTTTGATGAATAAAACTTTTCCACTCTAAACATAATAGTAAAACTGTATCACCAACTTGGAAGAGATTTATGTTTTGTTAACGCTTACAAATCAAAGTTAATGCAACACCGAAAATCAAACAATATTCCCTCCAATAAAAAAAAAAAGATGCACAAATTTACATCAAAAAAAAAACATTCCAGTTCTTATGATTCTATGTAGTTGTCACAAACAGTTAGACATTTTATGTTTAAAGGAATGCTGTCGTTGCACTGTTTCTCATTTTACATAATTACGCAAGTTTTTTTTTTTTTTTTTTTTTTTTTGTCATTTAGAACTGTACGCAGGTGCTTTGTCTTTTTCTCTTAATGTGGCCCTTATTTACTTAATCATCTAACAAAAACGTAAACTTCATTATCCTTAGTTCTAATTTAAATTTAAAAGTCTTTCTGGTGAATTAAAATAACTAAATTGGTTTAAAATTTCCGTTTTTTTTTCTTTTTTTTCTTTTTTTCAGTTATAAGTTAAGAACTTGATTCCAAAACTAATCCGCTTTTAATGTGAATTTGATTCTTTTTTTTTTTTGTGTCCTAGCTTTTTTTCAGTTGTTTATTTATTTGTCCACTTTTTAATAAGATGTAGTATACTTTTTTATTGTGAGAGTTTTAGCACTTTTCGGTACCATTTTTTTCTTTTCTTGTCACCTATAAGTTTTTATATACAGAGTCTGATATTTAAATATGGTACTTGGACCCAATATGGACACTATAAGGGAAATGCATTTGTTTCATCCCCAAATACACGTCACAGAACTGCAAAAATGTACACCCACTATTCTTGGACCAGTGACTATCATTATTAAAATTTGTAACTTTGCAACTATTCTGGTTTAATTTAAATGATTAAAAGAAATGTTAATAAGTGTCTATATAAGGTACCACCTATCCCTGTTATGAACATATATATCTATATTAGGTGTAGATAGCTCCTTATTTACTTACTATACCAGAGGGGGAGCCATTCTTTTAATTGACTTCAGAGAAGGGGGCACAGTAAATATCTTCAGGACATGCGCTTTAGAAGGAAGGACGATAGTTTTCGATTGTGGCTCTTAAAAAGGTGTTATACTTCGACTCTTTATTCGTAATTTAATGTACGGATACTATAATAAGGATTAAAATACCTCATTGAACAATATTTTTTTGTGAATTAGTATCCAAATTAAAAAAAAAAAAAAAACATTACCAGATATTTTACAAATATGTGAATCTGATTATTCACTTGATGTACTTTCAATGTGGACCTAAGGAGTCCATAGTGGAAATCGGAAGTAGTTTCACTAAATATTGGAATAAATAAACAAAGAAAGCATTTTTTTCAGCAATTTGTACTATAGGAATCGAGAATATATTTTATAAGCTTTCTAAAACACTCTACTTTTCAATATTTAAAGTAATTTTACCATATTTAATTATAATTTAAATTTACCTGTAATTTAGATCAGCACACCACAAAACACAAGCTTCCTTCGAAATGGCGAACGGTGTAGTTTTTTGAAATTCCCATGCAAATTCATCTTTTCAACTGTTTTTCTTCTCGGACGTATAACGAAGTCTCTCGATTAAATTTACTTCTTTTAAGGCTAAAGTGGACATTTTTTTTTTCAATTATTGATCTATATGTCTAAAACTTTGTGTGCTTGTATTATTGTACATTTACTACATCTAAAAGCATAAAAAAAAACAAATCGGTGCAAAAAAATGAACACTTTTTTTAATTAAAATAATATTTTTTTTAAATAAAATTTCAAAATGCTCCATGCGTCACAATTTTTTTTCAAATTTTGAATTTGCACTTAATTTCGAATCATTTGGCATGATTGCACAAATCTATGCATTACATGCAATGTTTTATGGGACAGTTTATAAAAGATGGCTCAAAATGAAAATTTATATGAATTTTTCAGCTGGAAATTTTCATTTTCAGCCATCTTTTATAAACTACCACATAAAACATTGCATGTCATGCATATATTTATGCAATTATACCTAATGATAGGAAATTGAATGGAAATTCAAAGTTTGAAAAAAAAAAATTGTGACACATGCATCATTTTGAATTTTTTTTTAATTAATTTTAAATTTCAAAAAAAAGTAATCATTATTTTTGCACCAATTTGGTTTTTTTATACTTTCAGATGTAGTTACTATACAATAATACAAGCACACAACGTTTTAGACATATAGGTCAATAAATGAAAAAATCTCTTTTTTCTTTTTCCACTGTAGCCTTAAATATATTAAGGGTGTCCATTAGGGTGTCCCAAAAAAAAACGAAAGTGGGAATTTTGTAACACATACCCTCTCTTTTTTTTCCTTTTGCATCAAAATAAATGTAAAAAAAGTTTCAAACCCTTTTTCACTAGGCCAAATCGAAAAAAACTATTTTCGGAAATTTAAAATTTTACGTTGATAAAACGCTTCCCCTAGATCCCAAAATGTCCCAAAAAATCATTTATTCAAATTGAAAAATATTTAGGTACCCCAAACGAGGCTTAAAATTCATAATTTTCTTCAAAAAATAGCTTTTTTTCTATGTATTTTGTAAACAAGGAAAGATAAATTTTAAGAAATTATCAAGATGAAAAATATGAAGCATAAAGTATATAATTAGAGCTAAATATAAGTTTTTTCTCTCATTTTATATTTATTTCTCCCGGAAATTACTCAAAATTAAGGTTTTTTCAAGTTTTAAGTTAAACTTTTCCATTTTAAATACTACATTTTTTTTATTCACCTGAAAGTATGTTCTTTAGTGATTTTGGAACTTGATATTTTCTTTAAATGTATCTGTAATTTAAAATAAATAAATAGTTGAAATAAATAAATTGAAAAAAAAATAATAAAAAAAAACCTTTGACGACGATTTATTTACAACATATATTTACTACAATATTACAGTACAATAAACATTACTAAACATACTATCGTTTTAATGTTTGTTTGTTGCAGTCAGAGTATGTATTTCGGTGCTCTTGGACGCAACACAACAAAAATTGTTTTTGCTCCTCATCAACTGTTAGCAAACCATGACAGTCCTGCATCATTTTAACAGCTCTTTCAGCTGTATCATTTACTGGTCTAAACACTAAGACCATCCTTTTTCCTTCAAGGAATTAAGTGTTATTCGCCCATAGAGAAGGACTCTCAGTGAGAAAACTATCATCAATTTTAAGCCTAGTAATCAAAGGCTATCTTTTAAATGATATGAACTTATCAATTGTTTTTTCTGCAAAATAATAAAATAACAGGTAACAAATGCGCGATATGAGGAAGTAACAAATTAAACAATTAGTTACTCCCCCCCCCCCTTTTTTTCAATTCGGCTCAGTACACAAGTAATAGTTTACACTTTCAAGCACAAGTCGGCATAATTTGTAATTTTTGAAATTACAATAAACATTTTCTACAATCATATTGATATTAAACAAACATTTGGTCAAATTTTTTAAAGAAATTAGGTTCCCAGCCCGAGGCATAAAATTTATATATTTCTCTAAATATTACATTTTTTGATTTATTTATTGCATCATTTGTGAATTTTAAATTGCAGATGCACTTAAAGAACGTATCAAGTCCCAAAATCACTGAAGAACAAACTTTCAAAACAGCATTTGCAGATAAATAATAAAAAAAATGTAGTAAGGAATGTGTGGCAAAGTGAAATAGCAGGACAAAGTGAAATGGTGAAATATTTTCCCAGCTTGCAGCGTAACCTATCTAGCAATATTTTAACTAAGTTCCTAGACAGATAGTTAATTCCTGTCAAAAAATAAATAGCTCCAAAGATCAACAAAAAAATTATACAAGCCGCTATAAAAATTTGATACCTTTATTGTAATATTCGTGGTTTTTCAAAAATATTTCTTGTTATTATAAAAGGATAAGATTTTCGTAATTATCATCCAAACTATTAATTGAGAATTACTGATATCCAGTGCAGTCCTTATTTAGTTAAAATTAGGCATTTTTTTATTTTTAATATTCAATGTAAACTGTCAAGTGCACGCGGGGCAAAGTGGATGGGGCAAAGTAAAATAGTTCATTTCGTGTACTTATTTATTCATTTATTAAATCACTCACGTATTTCTTCATTTAATAATTCATTTATATTCTTTTTCTTAATTATTTACTCATTCATTGACTCATTTTCTTATTTGTTCTCTATTTTATTCATTCATTTATTTTTTTCTCACGCATTAACTAATTTATTTATCCATTTACTTGCTCATTCGTTTATTTTTCGTTAATTATTATTTTTTCGTTTATTTAGGCATTTATTTGATGAAAATTACTGTTAATCGTCGAATTGAAAAATTTTCATAACAAAAATATTTTATGTTTCACTTTGCCCCATGTTTTTTTGAAGTGAAAATTTTTCACATTTTTTTAAAGTTCCAAATAACTGCCAAAGACGAAAAATAATATTTCAACGAAAGTATTATCAAAAAAAACATTATTCCTTCTTTATGTACGCAAATTTTTAGAACAAAATTCCCATTTGTTCCTTTTGAAGTAGGCAAGTAAACTATTTCATTTTGCCCGACATGAAAAATAATCAAATAAGCTTTGTGCTGAAATATAATTGAAATTAAAAACCAACGTAAATAAAGCACAAATTAGGTAGAAAGTATTTTACCCAATTTGTGCTTTATATGCGTTGGTTTTTAACTTCATTTGTAAAAAAATGTAGTATTTAAAGTGGAAAATTTTAACTTAAAACTTGAAAAAACCTTAATTTTGAGTAATTTCAGGGAGAAATAAATATAAAATGATATAAAATGAGAGAAAAAACTTATATTTAGCTCTAATTATATACTTTATGTTTCATATTTTTCATCTTGATAATTTCTTAAAATTTATCCTTCGTTGTTTACAAAATACATAGAAAAAAAGCTATTTTTTGAAGAAAATTATGAATTTTAAACCTCGTTTGGGGTACCTAAATATTTTTTAATTTGGATAAATGATTTTTTGGGACATGTTGGGATCTAGGGGAAGCGTTTTATCAACATGACATTTTAAATTTCCGAAAAAAGTTTTTTTCGATTTGACTTAGTGAAAAAGGGCTGGTTCGCACTTTCGGACGCAAGTCAGCACGGGTTAACGTTGTTCATTTTTTTACAGTTGTTTTGATGTAAAAGGAAAAAAATAAGAGGGTATGCGTTACAAAATTCCGACTTTCGGGTTTTTTTTTGGGACACCCTAGTGTCCATATATTGAGAGCACTGTCCGTATCGGGTAGAAGTACTTTAGTCGATCTTTTTAGTGATAGAATTAAGTAAATTTGGCAGTATATTTTACAGCGAATAATTATTTAAAATAGGATCCATTTAACTCAATACAGAGCGTTTTAAGCACCCAACCAATTGAATCGGAAACAACGTCAGTCTAGAACTTCAAATTGTTCAGGAGAGAGAAAAAACGTCGTAACTCTAGTATTATTTCTACGGTCAACGTTCAAATAACAGGCCCCGTATCTTTCGAATTAGTAACCTGACTGACGGGATTTTTGACCTCAACACGCATCTTGCCTCCCACCGCTTGTTTCCACAGAAAACAAATTTTCGAATTTTTGTGACTGATGTTGTTTTTGCACTCATCGATTCAATTTATGCATAGATTTTTCAGTTCGGTTATGAAAATACTGTTTAAAACCTGTGTTACGGCTGCTTTAATGGCTGGAGCACAACCGCAAAAAGCAATTTTTAGTTTCTGTACCAGAAAATAGTCACATGGTGACAGATAAGGCGAATATGGAGGATGATCAATGACCCGAATCTGCTTTTTTTTTTTTTTTTTTTTTTTTTTTTTTTTTTTTTTTTTTTTTTTTAACCGAAAATTCTTTAACTTTCCTAGACTTGTGAGGTAGCTCATTATCATGTTATGAAAACAAATGCTTTCCTTATGAATACTTGGGGATAGCACGAACAACTCTCGACGATAAGCGGTGCAAAACTTGTAAATAATGGGTTATTCCATTTTAAATCAACAAATGGGGTGCGCATCACCATTTTTGATTTTGATGAACATTTGCATGTGTATTCCTTTTACTTCCCAGAGCTCAAAATAGTGTTCATTTTATTTTAAAAAATTTACCCTTTGATATATAGGCCATTTTTGTTGGCAACATTGAAAATCGGGCGTTTTGATGCTTTGTCTTATGAACTATAACTTTTTTCTATCAAAGATTTTGAGCTCAAATATAGCTCATTGTAAAGCTAAGAAAAAGATCTTTTTATATATGCTATCAATAAATTTCAGATTTTAAAAAAATATTTATTTTTTCAAGGTCAAAGTTCACGACGAAAATGACATTTTTTACTACTTTCGAACATTAAAAAACCCATGAAGGGTTCAAAGTAACAAGCCGATTTTTTCATCATATATTCATAGTCATGGTTACTTACTGTATAAAAAAATTGGCTTGTTACTCCACCCCCTTTATGAGATATGCCCCCCCAAAGTTGTAAATTTTTTAAAAAATCCAATTTTCAACGCTAAAAAAATGCATGTGGGGGGCAAGATAAAAATTTTTTATATGTGGTATTTTGAGTACTTTTTACCAGCTTTCTAATAAAACAAAAGTTGCTTTGTTATTCAAAGGCGTTTGGCAGATATAAGGGACTGAACTTTCAAAAAATTGCACAAAAACAACACGATTATTTTCATTTTTTTAAATCTTTTTTTTTTTTATTTAAATGTAATTATATACCTTATTCTTTGCCTTAAACGCTAAAAATAGACTAGGAAGAGCAATGAAGAAACATATTTAAAGTTTAATAAGGTAATTTAATATTTTTAACACCTGGGAATATAGAATAACACTAAACTTGTCTGATTTTTAAACATCTGATTGCTACCTACAACAGGACTGAGCATTTCTCAACTTGTCCAGGTTTGTTCATACCATGTGGTCATCCTTGTTCTGGCTTGCTCTCACATGTGTATCTTAGTTGTCTTTCAAATTCTGAAAGAAGTAGGTTGTTGAGCTAGTGTTTCTTCTGTAAAATCTTGTGAAGCTGATGTGATTTCTTTTCATTTCAAGTTCATTCATATTCACAGAATGTTTTGTTAAAGGTAAAAGAAGAAATTCTTTAGAATCCTTAAATATAAATTTAAATTTGTCTTTCTACATGTAAACTGTAAATAAGTTATGGATAACCCTAAATGCTCGATAGGAGTTTTTGAGAATGATGATTGTAATATTTTAAGTTACAGTAGGCAGTCTATTGTAAATAGTATTTCTGAGTACAGTAATGATGATAAAACTTTACTGCACCTGACTACTGGGTGTAAAACTATTGAAACTGTTTGTACCTACCATGCAAACAAATTTCTTGCCAAGTTTTGCCACCTTTATGGAACTTGTTGCTGGTAGGTACAAACAGTTTCAATAGTTTTACACCTAATTCTCAGGTGCAGCAAAGTTTTATCATCATTACTGTACTTAGAAATACTATTTACAGTAGAATGCCTACTGTAACTTAAAATATTACAATCATCATTCTCAAAAACTCATATGAAGCATTTACGGTTATCCATAACTTATTCACAGTTTACATGCAGAAAGACAAATTTAAATTTATATTTAAGGATTCTAAAGAATTTCTTCATTTACCTTTAACAAAACATTCTGTGAATGTGAATGAACTTAGAATGAAAAGAAATCACATCAGCTTAAACAACCTACTTCTTTCAGAATTTGAAAGACAACTAAGATACACATGTGAGAGCAAGCCAGAACAAGGATGACCACATGGTATGAACAAACCTGGACAAGTTGCGAAAAGCTCAGTCCTGTTGTAGGTAGCAATCAGATGTTTAAAAATCAGACAAGTTTAGTGGTATTCTATATTCCCAGGTGTTAAAAATATTAAATTATCTTATTAAACTTTAAATATGTTTCTTCATTGCTCTTCCTAGTCTATTTTTAGCGTTTAAGGCAAAGAATAAGGTATATAATTACATTTAAATAAAAAAAAAGATTTAAAAAATGAAAATAATCGTGTTGTTTTTGTGCAATTTGTTGAAAGTTCAGTCCCTTATATCTGCCAAACGCCTTTGAATAACAAAGCAACTTTTGTTTTATTAGAAAGCTGGTTAAAAAGTACTTAAAATGCCACAAATAAATTTTTTTACCTTGCCCCCCACATGCATTTTTTTAGCGTTGAAAATTGGATTTTTTAAAAAATTTACAACTTTGGGGGGGCATATCTCATAAAGGGGGTGGAGTAACAAGCCAATTTTTTTTATACAGTAAGTAACCATGACTATGAATATATGATGAAAAAATCGGCTTGTTACTTTGAACCCTTCATGGGTTTTTTAATGTTCGAAAGTAGTAAAAAATGTCATTTTCGTCGTGAACTTTGACCTTGAAAAAATAAATATTTTTTTAAAATCTGAAATTTATTGATAGCATATATAAAAAGATCTTTTTCTTAGCTTTCCAATGAGCTATATTTGAGCTCAAAATCTTTGATAGAAAAAAGTTATAGTTCATAAGACAAAGCATCAAAACGCCCGATTTTCGCTGTTGCCAACAACAAAATTGGCCTATAGATCAAAGGGTAAATTTTTTAAAAATAAAATGAACACTATTTTGAGCTCTGGGAAGTAAAAGGAATACACATGCAAATTTTCATCAAAATCAAAAATGGTGATGCAGCAACTTTTTTGAAAATTAGTTGATTTAAAATGGAATGACCCTAATATTATCCGCTGTCAGTTTCCTCTTGTCTAATGTTTTGAGGATTCTGGCTCTCCAGGTCTTAAATCACCATTTAAATTACCACGGACGTTTTCAAAAACGTGCAAACTACGTGTGAATTTAAATGCCAATCATACAATCCATATCATAAACTTTTTTTAACAAGTTGTAAGTCACCTTTTTTTAATCGAATATAAAATAAAATTTAACATTTGTTTAATTGTTTTACAACATCGGTATGCAACCTGTCGATCACGATTGACCGATAGATCACGATCCCCCCTTTTAGTCGATCACAAAAATATTTTAAGCATTGCCTCCTTTTTGAGTAGCACTCATAAACATTAATTTTTAGAAAAATTGAGTTTACACCTAAATCGTGATTGGAAAAAATTCTAAACTGTACATAGTCCCTATTTTATCAATTTCAAAACAACCAAATGTGGCTGAAAATATTTTGATGTGGATTAGCGTAACATTATTTTTAGCAATTTAAAACTACTTAATATGTACCGAAGTTTTTTTTCATCTACAGTTTGATGTGAACATAGTCTCAACCTAACCGAGTAAGCATCATGTCCATATTTTTTGTGCGTATCACGACACCCCCTCCCCCTCTTCATTCTATCTTGTATTCACAATAAACTTGAAAAGTAGATCTTATGTCAATTTAGGTGGCCGACCGCTGTTTTACAACATTATTTAACCTCTCTTCCTATGAGCCTAAACTTTGCTGCGTTCAAAAGAAGAAATACGCAGTTTTCTAGTGCTGTAAAGGCCAGCTTGATTGCGTAACGTGTTCTACGATTTAAATAAAAAGTTCGGTTAGTTTTAGATCACACTGTGTATTATCAGAATTTCAGTAATTCATATTTATATTTAGCGTAAAACAGTGTTTAAAAAATACTTTGAACGCTTTTCCTCTTTCTAGGAGGTGCATTCTTAATTCATTTCTTATGAAACAATGCTGTATTTCAACAATTCGCTTTACCATCAGATTTTCACTATTAAAAGACCACAAAAAAAATGCTAGTTTTCTCTATGTGCTCTTTAATTTAATTTAAAACTAAATCCTTTACATGAACTGTAAAATAGCCAAATAATTAAAATGTATTTTTGCCACTCCTTTTCTAAGCACTGCTCATAAAAGTGATTGATTTTTTTTTACTTTATATTTATTCCGGAGAAGTAGTTTTATATACTACACTGCAACCTTTCTTGACAACAACATCGTGACGTTTGCGTGACGTTAGCCTATGAAAAACGAGCTAGATAAAACCTCACAGCCTACTTGGCGAATTAGAGGAGATCGCTGACTGCTTATGAGCTCTTATTGGCTCCACCTGTAGTGAATTTCAGTGTCAAGTTAAGTTGCATTCTAGTATAGTCATATCTGCCATCTCTTTCGATTGTATAGCACATTCGATATTAAGTTGAAAATCTGGTAAGTTTTTTGTTCTCATTTAAACTTTTCTCTAATTTTATACTGTTATAATAGCAAGTAAGATTTCCTTCAATTTATCCCGCGTATTTTTTTGGAATTAAAAGCTAATTCTTAAAATAGTTGGGAATGATAGTTAAAGTTATGAATGAATAATAAACTAGCCGGTCAACGGTTAACGAATATATCGTCTTATAACTAGTCAAGTATTTAAAGATAATAAAGAAATTACTTTTCAATTTTAAAAGAGTAAAAGAACAATTTTAATTTTTAACTTCTTAACTTCAGTTCGCCTTTTGGCTGCGGTTTACACCTATGATATCAGTTTAAATCGACTAAGTTCAATTTAGCGCGAGATAATTGAAAATAATTAATTTGTATCTACACTTCACTAAACTTCAGTTTAACTTTAGGAAAAGTTAAGAAAAGTTTCTAGTAATTTCAGATACTCATTTTCAACACTCAATCATTTTTGTTCAAAACTAATTTTCCTGGGGGTATGCAAGGTTTTAAGAAAAATTGATTTATTGAGGAAACGGAAATCAATTCCTTGAAACAAAATATATCTGATTTAATTATTTGCACTAAATACTTGACATTTGTATTAAAGAAACGAAATTGGTTTCAAACTATGTCGACACCAATGTGTTAGTAGTCAAGAAATTAGGTTTGCTATTTTTATTTATTTACTTCAGCCAATGTGTTTCCTTTCATCTTAAATGCTTATTAAAATTAAAGCGAAAAACTGTAAAGACTACTAAAGCATGAAAACACCTCACTCACTTATTCATTAAATTATTAGCTGATACACTTTTCAGAAGTTTTAACCTCACAAAAAAAATAATTAAAACGTGTTAGGTAAATGAAATTTCAAGCGTAAAGGAATAGTGTAAACAATAAGGACTTTTCATTATATATTAAATGTTATAGGAAACAAAAAGAGTTTGCAAAGTCGATGGTATAGATTCGAATGCTGAAAGAATACAACAGCACTTTTAGCGGAATAAATCAAATATCTTTCTTATTATTTTCATAAAACTAAATGACTTCATGAAACTAAAAAATCTGTTTGCTAAGAGATCATGAAATACGAAGAATTCAAAGAGTTTCATCAATTTAGATTTCTTAAAAATAATCTGACTAATTAAGTGAGTTCATTGATGTTGTTTAAAAATGTTGTATAGGTTATAATTTCGTTTTGAAAAGAAGTTTAAGAAAAAGCCACCATTTTTCCCCATCCCCATTACTTTTTAGAGAGAGTATCACCTTCCTTTTTTTCAGTTTTTATCAGTTTCGTAGCATTTATTTTTTCTCTGGAGGAAGAGGAAACATAGCTTGTTAAATTTATCACCAGAATTCTTCTCGACAGCTACACATTTGATAAGTTTAAAAGCGTAAACATGTGTAGGAAGAAAATAAACAAACTGATGTACCTAATCTAAAATAGTTTTAAAATCTTCGAAAACGATCTTTTATTTTGTATTTTTTTAACTAATTGTTCCATTTCAGTGTAAAACCAAAGTGTCACCTTGCTCCTATGAGCCCCATGTTCATAAAAAACATAACAATAGTGAATAAAAAATATTGGAAACATCGCATATTGCATACGTAAATAAAGGAATGAGTGAATTAATTAATATGTGAGAAAAAATTATTGAGTGAACAAAATAGAGAATGAATAAGAAAATAAATGAGTTAAGGAATGAGTAAATAAGTAAATAATTAAGTGAAATAATGTAAATAAATCAATTAATGAAGAAATTCATACGTGATTTAATAAATGAATGAATAAATAAACGAAATGAACTATTTAACTTTGTCCCATCCATATTGCCTCGCTTGCACGTGACAAATTACATTTAACATTTAAAATAAAAAAATGCCTAATATAAACTAAATTAGGAATGCATTGGAAATCAGTAGACGTCAATTTATAGTTCAAATGATAATTATAAAAATTTTATCATTTTACAATAACGAGAAATATTTTTGAAAAACCAGGGATATTGCAGTGAAGGTATCAAACTTCGAAAATGACTTGCATAGTTTTTTTGTTGATCTTTGGAGCTACCTATTATTTGACAGGAATCAACTATATGTCTAGGAAATTAGTTGAAATATTGCTAGATAGGTGGCGCTGCAAACTGTTAAAATATTTTATCATTTCACTTTGTCTTGCTATTTCACTTAGACCCACATTCCACAACATAATTTAGTTAATTTTAAAAAAGATACAACTTGCTCATCAGCAATTGAAATTAAGTCATGTTATTTGATTTTACTCCAGCATATTCCAATACAGGTGCTTAATTTAACAAAATAATGGTGCAGCAAAAGTTGAATAGTAAGAACCAAAAAAAAAAGCTTTTTTCAATTTCAAATTTCGGAGACATTTTGCTAATCTTTAAAAAAAACTGAGTTTATGATATTTTATTTAAAATTTTGGGGGCTGTTGAACTTGACTTTCTGTTGACTTGAAAAAGGCTAAGTTCATGGATTTTTATTCTAAATTTTGAGGGGTGTTTATTGCCTTGAAAAAGCCTGAGTTATTGTTTTTTCCCTGTATCTTAGGTATGCAAAACACATTATACAGCATACATATTGTCGATGATGATTTCCTTGAAAATGGCATAGCAACTGTTTTAGGATCAATTCATCACTTCGCATTCACTTGCAGGGGCAATTTTTGAGGGCTTGATTATTTAGGAACCGATGCTTCAGCTTTATGTGAAGCAAAATATGCACACTTGTAGTAGTGACAACAAATCATCGTTTAATAAAATACTAAAATATTTATTACAAGACTCATTTTGCGGCAGTATTTGTAGTATGGCTTTTCGACCGAAATTTCGAAGAAAGAAAGATTGCAAGATCGAAAGAGACACACAGACACATATTTTCTCCATCTCCTGTTTACTGTCATTTGAATCGCTAAATTACACTGAATTAATTAATCATTTAATTAACTAATTTATTTATTTGACCTCACTTTCAACAACGTTTTTCCAAAATATAAAATTTTTTATCTGCTTTTATCTTCTTTTCTTTTTTTTTTCAAATTAATTGAGGCTTTGAAGCTACCTGCGGGACATTCTTTATCATAAAATTTTTTTTGATGACTTTTGTTACACACCAAAGAATATGACTTGAAAAAGAAACTGCATTGATTTTTGCTTAAAGACTTCGGATTTCAATTTTTTAAAGTCATTTATTCTTTTGAAATGTATTTAAGAATGGAAAAAATTAAGTTTTTGTTGCCTTATTTTTCTACTTAAAATTTTAAGTATAAATCTGGAAGTTAATAAGGAAAAAGATAAACAATGAACGAATTTGACATTCATGAATGCAGCGAAGAAAATTGAAAAGGCTTAAGGGCTATTTATTATCGAGAGACATCTTCCTTTGAAAAATTCAAAAGAAATTAATTTTATGCAAAAAATGTCCCCATGTAAGAAAAATATTTTAAGGAACCCATTTATGAAGACTTGTTTTTGTATTTTAAATGAAAAAAAAAGCTTAAAATCGCTAATAACTTTTTGTTTGCTCTTTGTTTTAATTTGTACTTAAGGCTTTTTTTTTCTTGTGAATCTATAATATAATTCATAACTTTTTGGGGCCGCTTTGAAAGGATACGTCGACAAAAATTTTCAACAAGCAAAAAAAAAAAAGTCTGCAAACAGTTTTGTGAAGTTCAAAAATGAAAACAAATTTTAAGCTGCGTTGCAATACAGATGCAACTTTAAACTTCACTAAAAAGAGAAAAATATTTGTTATAGTTTCCACGGGCAGAATATTCATAAATGTATTTAGCGTAGTCAATAAAATGTATTAATTTTTAAATGTGTCTGCAGAATAATTAATGTTTTTTTCATTTTGGAGCAACATATTTTATACCTCAGGCAAAAATATTAAAAATGCATATTGAATCAAAATTATGAAAACTAAAAATAACTTTTTTTTTTTGTTTTATTTCAAGTTTCATACAGGCGCTGTTCGACTGTTGTATCCTGGAAAATGCAATTTTCTGCCGCAAAAGGTGTAAATATATATGACCCCAATGCGATAGCAAACATCATTTACATTTTTCTATTTACGTTGATATTCAAAATAATACATTAATTACATCTTGCAGTCACAGAAATACATGTTAACAGCGATTTGAAACTCTAACTTGCTTATTACTGAGGAAATATTCTGAACAAATTTAAGAAATTTTATTTCCATACCTCAGTTTTTCAATCTACTGATATTCTACCATTTAATCTTTTCCCTAAAGAGTAAACTATCATACATTAACGAACACTAAAACATATGTTGAACATAATTTCTACAAAATCTAAAAGATGTATTTGATATAACCCTGAAATATTGCTTTATACAGCAATATTAATCTCCTACAGTATATAGTCATTAAAACTTCTTAACTAGAGAAATTAGTTGAAACAATCAATTAAACCCAATTTATTAAAATATTCCATTAAGAGGAAAAAATATTCCCAGCAAAATGTAGATTTCTCTATATCTCTTCTAGCTTTTTTTTAAATTGACCTCTAAATTATTGAACTTAACATCATTTTGATATAATCAGTTAAATATAAAAAGGTTAGCAGAAACTTGTAAAAACAATGCATTACTGCGAACAACTTTCGTATTCCTATTAACAGGGCTCCATCAAACTTATAGCAGTTCCGAGTGGAAACTTTCAACATCATCAATCAAAAACGTGTCGTACAAAAGTTTTACTCAGAATTTTAAATCGCGGAAAAAACAAAATAAGTCGCAAGGGAATTCCGCAGCTGCATCAGATTGATAGAAATATTCAAATGACGCTCTTTCACCTGAAACGCCCACAAACGGCTGTGAGAATTCTTTCAAAGTATTGTTGACACTCGATTATAAGTGAAAAAGGCATGTTGCTTTCATGAAAAGCAGAAACTACCTAAGACTATTTAACAATTTGAAAGTCATGAATGTTTTCAAGATTGTATTCTTTCTTTCTTAGCTCTTATTCATTGGCGGGTTCAAAGAAAAATGCAGCTTTTCATAACAAATTCTTTCTTTTTTTAAGTTAAATGTTTTAAATAAAAATGGTCTTAGTGTTAAATTTCAGGCAGAAAGTAGTATTTGAAGTATGGTACCATGCTGTGTTTTCTTATAGATTCCAATGCTTTTATCATAATTATTCATTCACCATCATGTTAAAAAATATTTATCAAGAATCAAATTCTGTACCGTAAATAAGGGTTACTTGGAGTCTAGGGGGTTTACTTGAGCCCATTACAGTAAAATGATAAAATCCGGGTTTGACTGTTAACTCAATAATTAAAAAGTCACCTACTTCCACATGACAGGTAAATAAAAAATGTATCCACACTTGCGTTTTCTGGTAGCGAGTTCTAACAAAAAAATAATTCTGCTTATTAAAACTTTGAATGTAATCGGTATTTTTTTATTCATACGTTTCATTACATGGAATTGAAAATTTGTTTATTTTAAACAATACTGATTACAAAAATAAGCAGTAAGTCGTAACAAATTAGATAATTATTGTTCAAAAACCTCACGAAATACAGAACGATCGGAATAATCCTTTATTGTTTTTCAAAACTTAGTAACCATGTTTATCTCAGTTAATAGGACCCAGATTTTTTTTCCATAAAAAAATATATGCAAGTTTATGTAAAGACGATTTTATATTCATAAGTTAAACTTTTTCTGCGTTGAAAACTAAGTTGATTCCTTAAAATCACGAAACATGTACCGTTATTGGTTTTGCAAATTTTCTTTTTTATTTTATTATGTTCATTTTATTTATTCCAACTTTTTGATATGCATGTATTTTTTTCCTTTTTAATACTTTGCTCTGGATTTTTTTTTTCGAGTTAATTTTCACATAGGCTATACGTCCGTTGTCTCATTTTTCTATAACTCAGAAGATTCCGAAGGAAACACATTCTGTGCTACAAGTCAATTACTTCTTTTAACTACACTTTCCAGCACATCCGAGTTTGAAAGCCTTATAAAAACTTGAAAACTGGTGAGACTTGTTCTATCGAAAAATTGTTAAGAATTTCAGTCAGGAAAACCAAATTAATGTGCCCGATTAGCAAAAGAATCCGCCAAATCCCATAGCCAACGTGTGAAGATATTTAAAGAATTGTTTTGATAAGATGTGTTATAATACAGCTCATTACAACTCATAGTATGAAAGGGGTAAAGTCGAGAATATGTGCGCTTAGCTAGGGTAATGAATCCTAACCTAAGTGGGTGTCGTTGTTCGCATGTTTTATACTCCAAAGATAAAGCAGCTTTGCGTGCTAAATGTATGCACATGTAAAATGCTTGAATAGACTCGGTAATATTATAAATCATACAATACATTAACAGTTCATAAATAGTAGTGAACTGTAGTAACGTAATTCAATAGTTATACCTTTTTTTTCCAATTATAAACTGTTAATCCTATTTTTAAAGCACATGACGTATTAACCTAAAAATAAATGGAGGATTTAAACGGTTTGTACAAATGTATATATTTAAATTTTCATCCACTGAGAAAATATAAAACAACGTATTTCAGCATGAATTTTTAGGAAACTTAAAACGTGTAGTTCGGGGATCAAAAAGTGATCTGATTGATGAAAAGACATTCAACAAAAGCGGACATTCGACTCTTGACTAATGCCTTTTCTTGCAGAATCATCCTTTTGCATTAAAAAAGAATTTCTCTGTCGCCCGGAACACGGTTTTCTGAAAATTTGTAACGCCTAGTTACTGTGTTACTAGTAGCTGTGTTATATTCATTTACTTTTCAAGCATTTGTGATTCTACTATTTTTACCCCTTGACATACAATGACAATTCTGACTTATCATTCACTTTATAGACTGCAGTAAACTTTGCAAAATCTGAAATAATTACTTTTAACATTATTTGGCTGTTTGATCTCTACTAATAATAAAGCTGAAGGTGAGTCTGTCCTTCTTTCTTTCTTAACTTTCTGTCTGTCACGAGCGTAGCGCCAAAACCGTTCGGTCTATTCTCATAGTAGGGTAATCCGACCAGTGAGTGACCACCACCCAGTGAATGACCACTTCGCAGTATTTCTTTAAAAATAAGGTTCTAAATTATTTTTTTTAGATAAATTGGCTTCAATAGCTTTCTTCCTTCAAATTCTGAGCTATCTGATACCTGATTGATTATTTCGGTCATGTATTTTTCTAGTAAAAAATTATAGAATGTTTACAGCCGTGCGCCATTTCTTTTTCTGCTCCAAAATAATAAGGATGGTTTTGTGTATACAACTACTTTGATTCGTATTAATTGTATTTATAAATTAATTTTTTTTAATTATACAAAAGAATCATTTAGTATGTATATTCAGGCTATGATTTTATTTGTTTCAATCTTTATAGAATGTGTAGATTTTAGATTTATGGGGTGGTCACTCACTGGCTCAGAAAAACTCTGAAAAGCCAGTGAATGACCAGCTGTTTATTCACTGGGATTTTAATGTTGTTTTGAAAAATTAAAGAAAACTAGGGTCGACCAGTGAATGACCACCACCCAGTGAATGAACAGCGAGTCATTTTCGTTAAAAAATAAGGTTTTAAAAGCTTTTTTTTAGACCGAGTGGCATCAACAATTTTCTACCGTGAAATTCCAAGCTATTGGTTACATAGGTCAATTCTTTATTGTTGAAAAAATTGATAGAATGTTGACTCTCGCGTAGTAGTGTTCTTTTTAGTGTGTTCTATTTTTGGAACATAGGAGCTTTATATAAATTTATTTAAAAAAAGAAAAAAGATATTTTTTTTGATAAAAAAAATTTTAATTTAGCTTTTCTCTTAACATATTTTTATGCATTAAAAAAAAGTGTATTGATCCACTTACCTGAACTTAAAAAATCCATTATCAAATTACATACCTTGTACTCAGACTTTTCAGTCAAAACTGATAGCAAATCATTTATAGCTCTGTATCGTAACCGCGCATCAAGTAATCCTTTTTTGCCTGAATGGAACATTGATATCCATTTGAGGAGCAAAGAGAGTATTCACATTTTCAATCCAAATCTTATTGGTTTTCCTCTTATAAACATTTCCCATGAATGCCGACAGTAATAGGAACCACTCATTCATCTATGCTTGATTTCTCATGAATATTTCAAATTGTTGAGGGCTTTTACACAATTTGTAAATAGGTTTTTTCAAGCTTTTCATTTTTTTAATATAAATTTATGGTTGAAATCCATAATAAAAGGGTTATTTTTAATTTTCGAAAATTGCTTCGATGCATAATTGCTGGTACTAATAGTACAAATGTCTCTTCTGTGTTTGTGCATTACTCCAATGCATATGTTCAGTAAAGTGCTTTTAAATTATAAGGTATTGCAAGCCGACTAATATTATTTTCCAGTATCACGTGACGACACAGCTGTCAGGGCAGGTGTGGATTCGGAGCCATTTCCTCTATCAAACTGTTATTATTTTCTTTTGAAACGAAACCTCATACCCTTTAATAATATAAACTTATTTGGTTTTGCAAACATCTGCACTAGAACTCATTCAAAACGAAAAGATAAGAGAATCACACATTATGAAACTTGAAATTTCCTCATTTAAGTCGATGATTAAGTCATTTAAGTAAAATGATAAAGATAACAATAATAACATTAGTAACAATTAAAAATAAATCTGTAATTAGTAGCGTAAAATAGAACTTTTTCTACTGTTAGTAAGTATTGTCAAAATGGCCGTAAATAAGGTTTGTGAAAAAAATAAAAATAAGATGATATAAGAGTTAATCAAGAGCATGTAAAAATATTTATTATCGGCCAACACAATAATAATGATAATAATTAAAGAAAAGGTAAAAAGAAGATTCAATACGATGCGGAAAGGTTTCTCGTTTGAGAAAAAAATAAATAAATAAATAAAATTAATTTATAAATAAGCATGTAAAGTAACAGGTCACTATCTGCCTTATAAAAATATACAAGAGTGAAAATATCTAAGACCAACTTCAAGTATTTCTAACTCAAAATTTAAGGTGGTCATTCACTGGGTCAGAGGTGGTCATTCACTGGGTCGGAGGTGGTCATTCACTGGATCTTTGCGCCATTTTTTCTTCGAACACCCCAAAAAGCCGGAAGCGGTACCTTTCAAGTTCCATCATTTTTTTTACGTATTTACATAGATCAATAAAACTATTTAAACTATCACGAACAAAATATTACAGTATTTAAAATTACTACAATTTTTTAAAAATGAAATTTTGCTTAAGTGGTCATTCACTGGTCTGTCTACCCTATTTGGCACAAAAGTAGTTTGTAGCATGAGGTTCTACGAAGCGATCTTTCGAAAATTCCATTTCTTAATTTTCTATTCCAACTCTTAGCAAAAATTCGATAAAATAGGGAAGAAATATTTCATACACATTTTCAAGTCTTTTGTCATTCGAAAACTTGAAATTTTCTGCTAAAAATGGAATTCAAGGCTTACCTTCAGCAAAGAAATCCAAACGATTCTAAGGGCCGAATTCAAGTGAAACACCATTGCAATCGCTTCGAGGCGATCGCAATTTGCAAGCGCTACTGGAGGTCGAATTACGATAGTATAGCATCTCGTAGTGATTGTAGCGTTTCACTTGAATCCAAATTTGGGAATTTGCGATTGCATTGGTGAGTTGCGATGGTCCGTATTTCACTTGAATTGCTGCCTAAAATGGTTGAGCTCAAGAATAAAATTTGTTTGAAAATGAAGATGAAATGAATTATTTTATCAACCGAAATCAACTTTTCATGTCGTTACCATGGTTACGTTTTTATTTCGTTTTTTGTCGTTCTTTTTCCCTCAATAATTTTAAAAAATGTATATTTGCTTTTGCAGCAATCCAAACTCCAAGCCTTATTAAAATTAGTCAAATGAAATATAATAAAACCATGATAAGATGGCACATGTCAATCAAATGAGAAATAGAGTCCTTTCCTTAAAATACAGGATACCATTCTAAATTTATCGTCTGCAAAACATATTTTACTTCATTATTAATTTATTTCAATATAAATTGCAGCAAATGGCTTGAGTGAACGAATTTAGCTTTTAATTTATCGTTTACTGGTTGATGTTTGTCGATGTTTATTGTTTTTATTATCATTATGAAGAATAATGCACGAAATTTTTATGACTAATATTTAAAATTTTTAGGATGAGTTGAGTTTAAAAGAAAAAAGTGCTTCAAATATATTTTTGCAATGTGATTATTAATTGTTGGACTGTAATTTGCAACAGTAATTTCATTTAATAAATAATAAAAGACAATATTAAAGTTACTTTTTTGGCGACTTTTTTACAATTTGGCATTCAATTCTATTTCAGTAATTTACTTACATCGTATTGCGATATTGCAGCGTTCTTTCTAAAGTGTGTCATTTCGGAAAATGTGTTATTTTGTTTTTGAAGATGGGAAAGAAAACTTTCTTCTTCTTTAAAATTTTGGTAAGATTTCTGTTGGTTTCTGTGAGCAATAAAATTGTTCTTATTTTCTCTTTTGGCTTATTTTTGCGCACCTCCCCTTGGGGTTGCATTCGACGTCCCCAAGGGGTTTTTTTATCCCTTTTATGGGATAAATCAGTGTTGATTTCAATGCAGACAAAAGTGATATGAATTGGCGCGACCACTTGGCGATATGTCGCCAAGCTTTTGGTCACCAAGTGTTTGACGCCAATTTGGCGACATATCGCCAAGTTGGCAATAAATTTGGCGAAAAAATTATTTTTTGAATTTGGGTTCAATTTGGCGCTATTGGCGATATTTTGCGAAAAATCCACTGAATGATGTTAAAATCGGCGATATTTAGGAGATTAACCATTATAAAACATTTTTTTGCACTGTTTCGTGGCAAACTAGGTATGTAAATGTTTGAATTGTTATCTTGCTCACTCCAAGCACTATTTTAGCACTTAAGGCATCTACTAAGAAATTTACGCGTAAAAGGAAGTAGTGTGGGGTCCATACCAGATGTTTATATCATACTTTGAAGGAATTATAGTTGAATTACAACTAAAATAGAGTATTTTTTCTACTATATCATTTTTTTACAAATGAACTTTTAATTCTATACCACGGGCAAAGCCGTGCGGGTACTGCTAATATTAACATAAATTTGATTTTTCAAATGCTAAAATAAAATCCTTCATTTCTCAGGTTTTACGCAACAGTTCAGTCCTGCGAAATTTAATGGAATTCTTCGGTCGCAGCAAATTCCATTTAACTTGTATGTCTAGGGTTTAATAGCACCAGAGTATTATACTTGTGTACTAACTACCTCAGAGCAAGAAAGTAGAAAGATGCAATTCGAACAAATCCAACACAACAAAACAGCAATTAGCATATATAAGATAAAAACACAAACTAAACAATATAACAAATTGAAAATTGGAATTTTTAACTTTGTATACCTATGTTAACAACAAAACTGTTCCAAAACAACTCGAACTTAGATTTTCAATAAGCCGAACACTACTGTACGTTCCAGTCATTGACAGAGAAGGTTGGGAAATGATGAAGAAACTGTAAACTTCAATGGCTAATGTCATTTCTTTCGAAGAAGAGCAAGCAATATCCAGCAGGTTGGAAATACAAATTACACTTCTTGAATAATTCATGGCGCAATAAATCTTTCGGAAATTGAGCGCAAAAACTTCGTCACTGACTACCGCCTTAGAAAATAGCTTCCGAACTATTCTCAGAAAGATTCGGTGTTTTTTCTTTCCAAAATCACGTTGACGGAAAAATTGGAGCATGAAAAGAGAAACAGAGAAATAAGACTACTTCACGTAATTTGACGCATTTCATGAATTATTGACTAGTTCAAAAAGTCATATATATTTTCAGTATTTCGTACCCACTTTCTCTGGAATATGATTGACAGATGGGTTTGGAAAAGTTTTACCCGAAGACTTTGAAGATATATTTTATTTGTTATGGATATTAAGATAAATAATGAAGAAAATGATTTATATCAATTTTTTATGAGTTTTTGCAATTTATTAACAGATTTTACGTATTTGATATTTGTAATTCATTCAAATTGCAAAGGCAGTACTGACCCCAAATAAACAATCTCTAAGTGTTTACTGAATACAGTGACCGCGCCGCTTATATGAATCACGCTTGTTCTAAACAGTTTTGATTGAATAAAGTGACTGCTTCAAAGCGGCTAACTCAATAAAACTGGACGTTGTTCTGTTTTTAACGATGTGTTTCACTAAAGCGACTGTTTCAACTAACCGCTGTTTTAATTAACCGGTGTCCACTGTACTATGAAGAACATATTTGTATATATTTTAGACTTGGAAGTGAAACATAATTGTTAGGGTTAATTTCTATTTTTAAATCACACACACAATGTATCTTTTTCTTTTAATAAATCTTACCAGAATTGTATGATGCTCCCTTTTTACTGATATATGTATATCATTATTTGGATTCCGGGCACAAAAAATTTCGGTTCTAGAAATATAATCTCGGGCTATTGACAACATTTACACTGTAAAACATGAATTTTGTTTTTACAGTATAATATAGCTATTTTTTAACAATAAACTAAAAATTACTAATTTTACAGTAACAAACTGTAAAATTGCTACTTTTACAGTACTAAACTGTAAAGTTGCTATTTTTACAGTAATAAACGGTGAAATCGCTAATTCAACAGTTTATTTTGCAGTTTTACACTGGAACCTCTGCTGCCAGTATTGTACTGTTATTTTTACAGTATATCAGCTAAATTGTACTGCTATAAACTGTAAAATTGCTAACTTTACAGTAAGGAACTGTATAGTATTACAGTTCATCCCTGTGCATTTTACAGTTTTAAATTGGAACCTCGGCTGCCAGAATTATACTGTAAAAATAACAGTTCATTTTTTTGCAGTATAGTTATGCTAAAGACACACGCATTCACTAGCCAATTCGACTCTCGGTCATACAGCTAAACTGCAAAACTAATGCCTTCTTATTGATTGAAAAAATCTTCGACCATCTGTTTGGCTATTTGACTAAGGGTCAAACTAACTAGAGAATACTAACACAGCTAACAAACTAACAACTACAAACTAAGTGGAGAGTAGTAAGATAAATAACTTCCTATTATTCAGCATGGAAATTCTGGGTCCGAGTTTTAAAATGTGCATGGAAAAGCTGTTTGCATTATAAAGCAGGTAGTTCAATGGGAAAATAGCTTTTCTTTTCCAAAAATGCGTAGGCCAAAAAGACGAACCCGCTTAAAGCATTGCAAATGCGTGTTTTTATTTCTTTCAACATGACAAAAAAATGTACAATTTCAGTTGACGTAAGCAATAAAAGAACACCGTATTTACTTTGTGAAAATCCAATTCGATGCAGTTTTATCTTTAACTGTCGTGGAAAAATGTTGGCCATGCCTAAGACTAAAAAAAGAAAAAGAAAACCATAGTACTACTACGAAATCTCTACGTTTTCATCCAGTTTTTTTTAATTACAAAAGAAAAAAAGAAAAATCGATGAAATATTCCCTACTTTTTTTTCAAATTGTCAGTGTCTTTGTGGGATACGAAGAAATATTACATTTTATACAAAACTAAACTGGACTGTTTGGTCTGTTTCTTTCTGTCAAGAAATTGTTTGGTGCAATCAAATAGCTTCTACACATTTTTTAAAAAGTCGAAAGATATATGCAGGTAAGTCGAATATTCAAATAGGTAAATATTAACTTATTATCTACTGTAATACAGCTAGTAGATAATCGAATAAGGTTTTTGTTATAGTTAAAATGCACTGATAAAGCATCGTATTTATCCACCGTACATGCCTTGACATGTAAGGATGTATTCACAGGGCAATATTGATCCCAAGATTTACTGCTCCCATTTCAGTTATAGCCGCTCGTGACCATTGAATACTCGCGCTAATGAGGCTTGCACAGAAGCTCGGAGGAAGAGGGAGATTGAGATAATTGGACGAGACGAGGTCAAGAAGGGATCAAATGCCAACTGATGGCGTTCAGACAATTTTGATATCTGCGAAGACAACTAATAATAGCCTAGTATCTGCAGAACCCGAATAAATCGTTACAATTCATTGAGCTGTTATGCAGTCTTCTTTATGAATGCATTTATGGACTTGTTTTCATCTAGATTGTTTTGTTGAAGATTTTTTTTCTCTTTTGTACAATTTATATTTTTACAATCTATTGGGGCAAAACCCCTGACTGTGTTACAAAAATTATAACTTTTCTTTAATCTCAAACTATCTAAAGAACATGTTACAAATGTGTTATTCATGGTAAAAGTGGTATATCTTCATATTTTAAAAATGCATGTTCATTTACTAAACAGTATTATATTTAGCTTAATCTTTTAGTATAAAAGTGACACAGTTTAGTTTTTCAAAAATAAATATCTAATAATAAATAGTAGCTAAAACTTTTTTTTTCTTAAAGAAACATTTCCTAAGACTTTATATAATAGGGCATATTACAATCATTCATAAGGGAGCTAATTCACTTTTTCAATGAGTCACACAAATATTTTATAATGTTTTATGTTATTAACGAATTCAGTAAAAGTTTTGAAAAATATTCCAGTAACGTAAAACAGATAAAGTTGAATATGTACAAAAAAAAAGTTTTGAAAAGTGAACTGAAAACAGATCCAAATTACTAATGATCTTGGGATCAAAATTAAAGCACCTAGAAGCAAAGGGGTGTAAGCAGCAACATAAAAAACTTGGAGATAACTGATTCGCTTTTTGTTAAAAAGGCGTAAATCTTGATTTTTCAAAATGAGTTTATTGTAGTTTTATATTGTTTGAAGATGGCAGGGGGGGGACACATTGATTTGTGCGAAAAGGGTTTTTCTAACTATATATATCAGGGGTGGCCAACCCGCGGCACGCGTGCCACAATGTGGCACGGCAGAGCAGTAACAGTGGCACGCGAACACTTTTTGAAAAAATTCTAAAATTGAGGAAAAAGTTTCGATTTTAAAAATATTGATAAAAACTAAAACCCTTACACTGATAAATATGATGATATTATGACGATTAAATGTCAAGAGGCTGACTTACAAATTGCCTGGACTACAATGTTGCTTAGTACTTAGCGTTAGCTCGGACATCCAACAAAAACTGTGACACTACAGAGATAAGGCTTTGTAAAGCATATTTGTGCTTAACACGGATGAAACTTTCAATGCTGCAGAATTTTTGATCTGCAATAGTTTCAGCTACGGGTGATGAAATTTTAAAATAAAAAAAAATTAACTCTGCAGCAGAAATTAAGAAACCAGATTGAACTATATTCGGTATGGTTGCACAAATGAAGACCCTTAAATTGTTTTTGTTACATTACTTAAAAATTATTTGGGGAAAAAACTTTAAAAGTGTCATCGAATTATCTATCACAAACTCCTTGCCAAGGAATGAGATTTTTCCTCTGTTGATGACAATGTAGAGTTCACTGTATTAACAAACTATGAATTAGAGCTCTGATTGCTGAACTTTTCCCGGGAGAAAGAGGAGAGTATGGCAAGTTACTCCTTCATTGAAAAGAGCGATAGATAACCAAAGGAAAAATGGTCATAGGATTTTAGAATTTTAGGGAGTGTGTTTTTTAAAATATCTGGAAGGAAAGCAATGAGAACTTGCTAATTAGGAATGAAGAATAGCAATTGAATTTAGCTATTTCATCTCTTATTATCTGGCGTTTAAGTAATTTAAATTTAAGATTTTGTACAGAAAAAAGTTTCCTAAACCAGTATAGGCCAGCTACATTCTTTTAAAATGAAACTTCAGTTTCTTTCTCTGTACTGTGGAGAAAAAGAATAAAACATTTAAAATATTAATACTGAAAGTAGCAACTCAAATTTAATAATTTTCCAATAATATATGGGGAAAATTTTACACCTGTTGGAAGTATCATTCAGTGTTAGGTTTGATGATTTTCAAGATGATAAAAAATATGCTGATCTTTTCAAATTCTTTTTCCAGTTCTCTGCAAGACACCACTTGTTACCTTCCCGAAATCTACATCGGAATTGGATGCATCGGAATTGATTGACCTTTTGCACATTCCACAATTCCGCATCGGAATTGGATGACCTTTTGCATTGGTAATAAAATACAAGAGCTTACTTCAACTGAAAGTCATCCACGTTATAAAGAAATTTGGAAATTTGTACCAACATTTCGTTTCACACTTCCAGGGTCCCCCGTACCTACCACAGCTTTGTGGTTTAACCGGGATATGGCACTGAAAGGCGCTCTGTTCTTAATTTTGAACCAGAACCTAGGGTCGAGCAAACCCTAGGCCCAGCATCCCCAGGGGTATCGTTTCACTTGGAGGACTTTGTGACCACGACATTTTTAACGCCTCCCAGCCACCATTAATCAAGGCGGTGGATCTTTGATCGGCTGGGATCGAACCCGGGTCCCTCCGGACACGAGTCCGATGCCTTACCGATCGGGCCACCAAGGCCCAATTTGTACCAACAGAAATTTTTTCATATTAACACACTTTAGCCGTCTGGTGTTGTTGTAGATTTTTTTCAAAACACGTTTCTAAATAAATATTTTTTGCTATAAATGCATAAAAATCTAAATACCGTTGAACATTACTTGATAGCACTTAAAACACTTACACTTCTTAGGATTCTCATGAACTAATCCTAAAATTAAAGACTTGGTAAAAAATATAGACTCAAAAATCACATTAAGTACAGACTTTAATTTTTAGAGTTGAATGTTTCATGTTATTTATTTCCCTTTTAAGCATAACCCAACTGACAGAACCTATAAAAGTGTTTATTAATGATAACTCTTAAGTTCGGATTTGTTTGACCTTTATTATCATTTTAATTTCGATTACTCAGATTTACGAGAAAAAAATACTTTCTTTGGAGAAGAATTACATAGTGACCAAAAAAAACAACCTATTTTTAACTTTTTAAAAATATTCAGTTTGTTGGAAAAATACAATGCAGCACGCTGAGCTTTTTCTCTCAGGATAGTGGCACTCTCCCTAAAAAGATTGGCCACCCCTGATATATATAAAGACATAATAAAATTTTCTTTTGCATAATCTAAAACAATAGCCAATCCGTTATTTCTTTTTCGTGTTAAAATAAAATCGTTTGATATTTTCTAATTCCATAGATTTGCATGTCACGTAGTAGGACATCACGAATCATTCAAAGGAGCCTAGAAAAAAATTCGATGGAACCTTATATAAGAATATATTACCGAAACATATATATCCAAAAAGATTTTCTTTCTCCCCATTGGTTTCAAATTCTTGCCCTAAAACGCGTGTTCCAAGCCAAGCAAAGATGAAATATATCAAAGCGTACTGAACCACAGAAATAATTGAAAATTCCTTTCCTCCTACGCGTGCGAGCATGATAAAAATAAAAGTTCCATATGCAGTGGACATCTACGGGGAGTAGCACACTGCGTACGGTGAGCGCTTTTGATTCAAAATTCATGTTTTAAGTTTCTGTCTTGTCAATATTTGAACACATCTAAAATATATTTTTATACAAAAAAATCTCGTGATATTAACATATTACTTTCCGTTTTATGAGTCAGGCAAAACGGTAAAAGGTGAGTTTTGGGATTTTTTATGATTGATATTCTTCAGAGATGTTCTTTATTTTTATTTTTCAGGTACAATTCTAACGCAGAGTTCTTTCATAGTTGAAAGAGTTTAGATTTCTGAGCAGGGTTAGGAGGTACGACATGTAGATTTAAAATATTAAAATACATCCTTCCTTTCAATGTACAATTGAAAAACTAAAGACATGCGTGGAGTAAAAAAAAAATATATATATAGATAGATAGATAGATATTATAAATTACAAATGATCTTAATTTTAACCAAACTTTATAAAACTTACTTTTGTTTGTTTCATCGAAACAAAATGTTTCACTCTTTGGCATCTGCTCAACCAAAAATACTAAAATTTATACAGTATTAAAAATTAGACCTGTAAATAAAGGAAGAAATGATTTAGATTTTCAAAATGATGCGTATGATAAAGTAATTTGGTTTCTCGAAATCAGACTGTCCAAAGAAGCATTAAATGTTCTCTTATTTTAGAAAAACGCTTAAAACGCCATAAAATTACACACAAAAAAAATCTGTCATATGCATTCACAGCTCAGTCTTAAAGAAATGTTCAAAAAACAATTTTCAAATCTTCAATTGAAGAAGTACTTTCTCTTTTATTGAAAGGAAGGTAAACTTCTTTTTTACCTTTGTTATTGCTTTCGACTTTCATGTTCTTAATTATCTTTCGCACTGTTATCCCATCCCTAAGAAGTGGCAATTCGAGATTTCGCCTTTATCTTTAATGATGTTTGATGCCAGAATTAAAACCACCATCTCACCAAGTGAAAGTAATTTCCACAGCTTGGTAATGTAATTAAAATTCTACCTTGGGGAAAATTAATGTAACGTATACGCACAATTTTGCAGCAATTAACTTAATAAATCAGGAGAGACATTCCAATACAAAACACATGGACCTAAGTTTTGATAAGTTTTCGACCTAAATAGAAGTTATTAATCAAAATCTACCTTAAGCAAAGCAGTTTTGTAAGTTGAATGTTTTAGGGAGTTAACTAAATTTCTATTAGTTGATGTAAACTTTAATTTTCATATTTTGCGATGGGGATCAGCATGGACAAAAATTTGGCATGGATAAAAAATATCTAGATTTATCACAAATGCGACACCTTTTACAGTATACGTCACAAAAAGCTGAAATGCAGTTTTTTTTTTTTTTTTTAAGTAATTCAGTGCGTGAAATTTATTTCTTTATTTAATTATAGGAACACTTCTGTTCATTTACAGATTTACAAGCTCAACAGGGTTTACTATGTATTGTTAACGTAAGTAGAGATTCTTTCTTGCGCGATGGGGGGAACTTAAGCCAAAAGTAATTTTAAATTTATCAGAGTAAAATTTCTATAGGCCCTTTCTCTGACTTATGTTTGGTGGTCGCTTGTGGCGCCCATCGGAAAAACGATAAATTCAAAAAGCATGAAATTGGTACCTAGGGATAATTTTTGCCGAAGTTGCGCACCTAGTCCCCGATTTTTTGTATATTAATTAGAAAAAAATCTGGTATGGACTCCACACTACTTCCTTTTACGTGTAAATTTCTTAGCAGTTGCCTTAAGTGTTAAAAAAAGTGCTTGGAGTGAGCAAGGTAACAATTCAAATATTTACTCCCCTAATCTGCCAAGAAACAATGCAAAAAATATTTTACAATGGTTAATTTTCGAAATATTGCTGATTTTAATATCATTCAGTGAATTTTTCGCAAAATATCGCCAATAGCGCCAAGTTGAACCCAAATTCAAAAAATAATTTTTTCGCTAAATTTGTCGCCAAGTTGGCGTCAAACACTTGGCGACCAAAAGCTTGGCGACATATCGCCAAGTGGTCGCGCCAATTCATATCACTTGAGTCTGCATTGAAATTAACACTGATTTACCCCCAAAAAGGGGTAAAACACCCCATTGGGAACATTCGAATGCAACCACAAGGGAAGGTGCACAACTAGACCATCCTCAGAGCCTACAAACCAAGCTAGAAGCTTCTACGGCATATAGTTTTTGAGTTATACGACCCACATACATAAGCACATACGTATATACAAACGTCACGAGAAAACTCGTCGTAATTAACTCGGGGGTGGTTGAAAAGGATTTTTCGGCTGCTTATATGTTGGTAGGTACATATGCATGTGCTGACAGGTCGAAAAAACTACGGAACATTCATTCGGGGGTGAGCAAAATCAAAATTTAGACTCAAATTTAAGTGATTTTTTTTTGCGATCACAATATTTCCTTTACTACGTAAAAGGAAGTAAAAATAGTGTTTCGCACGTTTTCCTACTATATTTTACTACACAGACTAAGAAGTAATTAAAATTTACAAATACCTTTGTGCTATTGATGTAGAGAAAATTACAACGGTGCCTCCTTAACGTTGTAATTTTCTCTACATTGGAAATAATTTCTCAGTAAGTCTTTAGTTTCCCGTTATAAGTACAAAATAAGTTTTTACTAACTCTAACTGATAAGAATTTGTAGCAATCAAACCTTCCTCAAGATTTCAGTTCAGATTAAAAATAATTAGAAATTGTTTTGAGTTACGCTATGTGTCAATATGTAGCTTGCGGCGTGATTTGATTTTTTTTTCTCTCGCTCAAATAAATTCTCATCACTTCATTGTATTCTGCACAAATTGTCGTTTATTTCTGACCAATAGTTTTGTCGCTAAGACAACTTTAAAGAAGGAGCGTTTAATTAAGCACGCACCAAAGTGTGACCTGATTACAGTTGTCTTTATAAGGACATATTTGTTTCATATAAAATAAAACTGTTTTGAAACTAAATTAGTTTCTGACGTTTTTCTAATGTTCTCTTTTTTTTTCTTTTTTTTTTAAATACTGCGCAGTGTACGTCTATTTTTTTAATCATTTTATTCATACTAAATAACACACAAAAAATAACACAGTTAAATCAAATTGTTTATAAAGTATATATCATAATACTCTAGTGGCAGGAGAGTATTATGGGGTTATGGGGACATGACGGTGTTTTAAAAATTATGTGAAGAAATTCGTTTTGATTTCTCTTTGGTTTTCGTAAACAGTTTGAATTAAAAAACAAAAAAAAGCATTATTTTTAGCAGAAACTCAATTAATCGATTTGTTCAGGAAAACTGGAGTACAATAGATGACAGAGATACATAACAAATGAAAAGCGAAAACTTTGCAGATACTGCTTTTTACCAGCCCAGGGCTGAATACATGAAGCACTCTTCAAAAACTAAATTATCTATGCCGCAAGAGATGTAAGCAACCTGTAATATTCAAATCGAAATATGGTTTATTTTTTATTGTTTTTTTTCTTTCGATACACGAAAACAAGTAAAAAAAATATTTTGTTCTAGCGAGCACAATCAATCGGTTCGATTGCGACCAATCAAAACGTAAATTGCAATCACTAATTATGTAGTGAATGGAAATCAATAAATAATCTTGAGTCCTTGTGAAAGAGATCCGCCCCCTCCCCCTTTAAAAAAGAAGAATTATGATAAGGAAATAACCATTAAATTCAAAAGTTGCTTTGCATTATTTGAAGTATTTGCGCTATTTTACAGTACATTAACGTTTCATTCCAAAGTTATACTGTCTTGAAAACTCTTTCCGTAAATGTAAATCAATATTCCATCTCTTCCATTTAATGCTTTAAACCAGTGGTTCTCAACGGGGGCGGTACCGCCCCCCGGTGGGCGGTGGGAAGATGCTGAGGGGCGGTGAGCATGTTTTGGGCAGTAGGGGGGCGGTGAGTATATTTTGGGCGATAGGGGGGCGGTGGGAAAATTTGAAGGTCAAAGGACGATAAATGTAGTAGAATTTAATTTTAATTTAAAAAAAAAAAAAAACAAAATTAAATGTTGTATTAACTCAAGAATCTAACTTGAACTATCTGTGCCAACAGTAAAATAAACGTATGCTCTCTGTTATCTCTAAGTGTAATAACTCCTTACGTTTATTAGAGGCGCCTCTTTGCTTCTAAAATTAGTTTAGCATTTGCTTATTTTTTTTTTTTCCTTTTCTCTCTCTCTTTTTTTCCTAGCAATTTGGCTTTTCGGTGATCTTCGACGTTCGACGAGCTTGAGACAGAATGTTACCGAATATAAGAACCATTACAAATGCAATCATGGTTACATTACAAGTTTCTGAACACGCCATCGGTCACCAGGCTTACTAGCCAGCTCAACACAAAAATGTGACGATGGTTTAATAGCGTCTTATAATATAGCTAAAGTAATTGCAAAGACTGGAAAACCTCACACCATTGGTGAAGAATTGATTCTTAATGCTGTTAGGGAAGTGTTAAGGCACTGTATTACATCATCCACCCCCCTCCAATGTTATCAAAAATATTCCCTTAAGTAACGATACGGTGAGGTGAAGAATTGATGAAATGGCTGAAGATATAGCATCAACACAATTTTCTCTTCAAGTTGAAGAATCAACCTTACCATCTAACGAAGCTTTACTGTTGGCTTACGTCAGGTTTATAAAGGATGAAAAACTGATGCAAGAGATGCTTTTTGCAAGAAACTTGAACTTAGATACAAAAGGTGACTGAATCTATTTTTTATACAGTCAAAGAATATTTTGAAGAGAAAAATATTCCCATTGAGAACATTTTATCTGTTGCCACTGAAGGAGCTCGTGCAATAGTGGGTCGCCATCCGGGTTTCATTGCCTTTTGGAAAAGGGAGATACAAGATGGTTTGGCTGTCCATTGTGTCATTTACAGACAGCATTTAGTCGCGAAACATCTGAGCGAACGTTTGCAGACATTGCAATATATAATAACTGCTGTAAACAAGATTCGCAGAAATGCCCTGAACAGTAGACTATTTGGGCAGCTGTGCAAGGACAATGATAAAGAGTTTAATCGCTTGCTCTTGTACACCGAGGTCCATTGGCTTTCGAAAGGTGCGTGCCTCAATAGGTTCTGGAACCTTTCTGACTCAGTGCTTGAGTTTCTGGAAGAGAAAGATGCAGATCTAAGACAGAAGTTGATATAATTCAAAATCGATATCGCTTACCTGACTGATTTGTTTGCAAAATTTAACGGAATTAACTTACAGCTACAAGGTGACGAATTTAATTTGATTGCAACAAAATCAGTCATTTCTGCCTTTCTAAAAAAGCTCACTTTATGGAAACAGGGTTTTAGTCGTAGGTTCAGTCAGTAGTTCAGTAATTCAGTCAGTTTCCAGTCTTGTCTGATGAGCATAAAAAGAGTGAAATCTCCTTCGATGACAATCACGTTTATTGCCAACATCTTGAGTCTTTGCACGAGGACTTCACTGAACGTTTTGAAGATATTTTGCTTCTGAACGTTCCTCAATGGGTCATGAACCCTGTTGAAGACATTGAGTCAGCAGGAAGAATTAGTTGAGTATCAGGAAGAATTAGTTGAACTTTCAACCAATGAAACATTGAAAAGTGGTTTCAAGACTTGCACTAATCTAACAGGATTTTGGCTGCAAGGAAACCTTTGTAGCTTTTGTCCTGGACTATGGGCTATCGTCAAGAAGTTTTTAATTGCCTTCCCCTCTTCCTACCTCGTCGAACGAGGATTTAGTGTTGTCACAGACCTAGTAACAAAAAAGAGAAATAGACTCCAAATTGTCCTAAGAGGAGATTTGCGCCTTTACCTCGCAAAAAATATTGAGCCGAACGTGAGAAAACTGGCTTTGAACCACCAAGCACAAATATCTCACTAAAATATATTTCTGAATGTTCCTTTCATATTTTGAATGAAAAAAACTTTGCTTGTTTATTTTTATTTCTTTCATATTTTGAGTGAAAATTTTTGTATTTCTTTCTTGTTTATTTTATTTCATTTCATTTCCTCATTATTCTTTTTGAAAATAAAATATTTTTCAAGCGTAGATTAGTTTTTTGTTTCTATATTCGTCGTTTTAAGTCTAATAATGTCTATCGAGGAAAGATATATTTTGTTTAACCGTTTTGTAAAACTCTGGAAGGAAATTATTTAAAACTTTGAACCTTTTTTCGCACCCCCCTCATCTTTAACATAAAGGGGGCGTTGAATAAATATTCACTCCTAAAGGGGGCGTTAGTCGTGAAAAGGTTGAGAACCACTGCTTTAAACCACATGTGTAAGATACGAAAATCATGACTTCTTAGCTGCATTTTTATCGATAAAATGAGATATATGTCTGAAATTGGACTCTTATCTACAGTATTTATTTTCAGAGGAAATAAATATCAACAGAAACGATGTTCTTATTTCTACATGAAATTATTTTCTGCGTAAAAATCGGAAACAACAATAAAAGAAATTTATTTTGCAATTCAACTCATGCTAAACAAAACTAGTTTTACAATGCTTCTACGTTAAAAAAGGGGATTTTTTTTTCTTTTAAACATATTTGAGCACTTTTTATAGGAATTGGAATTTCAATGAGTCACAATTTTTAATCATATTTTTCATTACTGCAATGGCTCTTTTAAAATTTTTAATCTAATATTAAATTAACTCGTTACTATTTGCTTCTGGATTTTGTAAGTGGGCTTAATTTTTGTTGTTTTTCAATAAAGTATGCATGAGGTATACCCCTTCTCCCCACTTGATTGGAAAATTTTAAATGACGGGTAAAGCTGATACATAACAGTATTTTTACACACTAGCAATGTTTTGAATGGTGTCAAGGGGAAGTTTTTTTCTTCTAAGCTTTATTACAAGTGTCCTTGTTAGACAGTACTGATGTAGCGTGGATTAAATAAGTAAAACTAAACCTCCTGTGGCAGGAAAGATTAGTAGAGCATTGTAGTTTAAGGTTGCTGATATTAATTTTGTTAGACGCACAGAAGTTGATGTGTTTTATTTCCTTAATATAAAAAGAAATTATATGAAGCATATCGTAAAAAGTTGAAGGTCTATCTGTCTTTCTTCTATGTCGTGTGTAATGCAACCATTGGAAAAGGGCTACAATTGTGCCATTACAGGATCAGCTTCCTTGAAATGAGTTCTAATATCTATATCTATAAAAATGAGTGTATGTATATATATATATACTTGTTCTCTATACAAATCCACAGTTTGCGTCAGATTTTCATCAAACTTGACACAGAGGTTCCTTGATGCCCTAGAATTCTCATAGGCGGGGTCTTGAAATTTTAAAAAATTTAAAAAGCTCAAATTTAAATTTTTTGTCAAAAAATGACCCTTTTATAGGAATCTAGCCTATTTATATTGTAATCGAGATAGGCCTTTTAGTATTCAAATTGATGAAATTTAAGATTTTTAAATATTAGTATTTTCCAACAATGATTACGATTAAAGTAATGAATTTTCAATTTAAGGCTCACCTATTTCCTTTTAGCATTGAAATAAGTAAAAAACAATCATAATTCATGTGGACTTTATAAAAAGAACCACGGATTTGAATTTCAAATTTGCAATGCGACAACAGTTGCGTCTGTAATGGAGATAAGCCTTCAGAACGAGAAACAGATTTATTTCAGACAGATTTATTAGATTGAGTTATAATAATTTTTACTTTGTAGGTGGGAACAGTTAATAGAGAAAAGTTAATATTTTGAATTTGGCGGGTGAATTTGATGCAATTTTTTCACTTCCATGTGCATATATTTCATGCCAGTGGACGCGGCAAAGCACAGACAACATTTCTCTTTAATTTTCACCTTTTGATAAGACTATTTTTCTGTAAATGTTTAACTTTCTGTAATATTTTAGTTTTTTTCAAAGTTTGTACCTAAGAGACTGATTGATGCAAATTATTTTATACCCATATGAATAGAACTCTTTCAAACTTATTTTCCCTGAATGCTATGTTGTATTAATAAGCACCCGGGCAACGCCGGGTATTAAGCTAGTTAAGTATATATATTAAGTATATCTGTACAGGTCAAAGTGTCGGGGGGATTTATCTTTTCCTAAAAAACAAGAAGGCAAAAAATTACCATTCGTTTTATATTGCCAAGAGTGTATAAAGAATCGACTTTATAAAAAACAAGTCCGTTCTTATTTAACTGTTGCAAATGTACAACATATCTATCTTTTCTTTAAATAGTCGGACATTTTCTCATTTGTACAAAATTCAAAAATCAGGGTTTAAATCTAGCTGCACTTTGCAAGCAGTGTTAGAAATGTTCACTTAGAATTTTGAAAATATACATTAACTGCAGTTGTAACAACCACCTGGTGCAGAGCCCACCCATTGAACGAATCCAATTATGTTAATAATGTTAGATTAAAGCGTTCTAAATTCGCTACATCAGACGTTTCACACAATCGGCATTAGCCCCTCTATTAGCTAAAGTTCCTGCTTAGAGCAGCGCTTATGACGCAGAATAAAATTACCTGAAGGTAAACGAATCTAGTAAACTCTGATTTACTCGAAAAAGTCTTTAAACGTAAGGCTTGGATGTGTTGAGTTAAAATTGTAGGATTCAAATTAGAGCAATTAATTACAGGGTTTGTATTACGAACTCTGTGTATTAAAGTAAAAAAACAGCTAAAAATCAATGTTGTCACTTGATAAAAGTTTGTTTTATCTGTATGGTGCAATCCTTGTCAGTGTAGAGAAGGGGTCGCAGTCCAGAAAGTTTTTTAATAACAAGCTTATACATCTGGTCAATAAATACTGGTAGTTTATAAAATTTTGTTCTCACCGAAACTGTAGTGCCCGTTAGCCATTTGTTTATTATTTACAGCTTTTTTTAAAACTTTCACTGTTTAAAACGGTCTAAAACTTTCCGGTTAACAGTAGCTATTACAGTTGAAGTTATTCAAAATGATTTTTATTGTCCTTGAGAATTTTTGGCAAAAGAGTCCGTTCAGGGCAAAAGAAATGAATTATTTTTATTCTTACTGACGAATTACTACATTAACACTCCAGCCCGGAAATGTCACGGGAGCGAGAAATAAAGGCTAAAACTCAGGCCGTGATTTTGACGGGAAAGAGCTGCAGGGGTTAACCTTTTAACTGTCATGCTCGAGATAATCTCGGGCACAGCACTGGTGTTCGAAAATGTCACGCCCGAGTATTACTCGGGCTTTTTTTTTTTTTTTTTTTCAGTGCATCGTATCAGCGGCGTACGCAAACAAATCATTTCAGGGGGGGCTGAACGGGCACTCTGTGAGAGGAGGGGGCGGAGCACCTCATAAAATGCAGCTAAAAAATGTTTCGAATTTCTAATGTCAATGCTAATTTCAAATGGAAAAAAAATACAAAAGTAAAGCGTTTTGATGTAAATAGAAAATATTAAAATTTAAATTAGAAAAATTTTCTTTATTAAAGAAGGTATTCCTGAAGCAAGGGCATGCAATATTTTTGCAAATTTGAGCTTAATTAGCATTAATGTTGCCATTTATTTTACTATATTCCTAATATTGGGTTTCAACCACACATTTGTTGAAATTTATTTAACGGAATTAGATGAATGAACAAGAATTAATCATTGTTTCTGAAACATATTTGGAGAAAATGTCAACAAAATTGATTTTTTGGACAACCATACACGTCACATACAGTAAAATGGAGAGATTTAAAAAAAAAAAAGAAGTAGGAGGAATTTACTTTTTTCCCCCCTTTCTTTTAATTTTGCCCCATTTAATATTTTTCAAAAGAAATTCTCGTGTCCTGATTTCAGCAAGAAAGGAGAAATAAATAAATAAAAATGAATGAAAATGATTTCAGCTTAAATTTTAAAAACTTGTTTGGAAAATTTCGGAGGGGTCTGCAGCCCTATCAGCTCACCCCCTGAGTACGCCACTACATCGTATTGTTATGCCCAAATATATATCGGGAGACGTTTATTTCGGCTTCAGCTCTTTGTCAAACCCGACTGTTTCTCAGCTTTGTGCTTGGAAAAGTGTTTCCAGTTATACCACACAGGACTGAATTACTGAAAGGTATTCACTTTTATTTTAAAAAAAAATTCCTTAATCTTTTTTTTAGAAAATAATAATTTTTTTTTCCATTTTTAGAAAATAATGCTCCATTAGAAGCGAACTTTACAACTCCCATGTAGAGTGGCAGCCGCCTTAAGCAAATATGCAGTGGCTACAAAACTTTAATTATTTTACACATGTGCTTCAAAATATCAATTTTTAACAACTGAGTATATTTTATTTTTTACTTAACATTTGATTTTTGCAATAAAAAAATTTGACAATTTGTGCACCCAAATCATCAAAATAACTTGACAGTTAAAGGGTTAAGGAATCACGCAGGTGTGCGTGATTACTTTAGTAAAAATTTTCGTCATTATCTATTACTTTTTTGTCAAATTTATGAACTGTCACATACGAGACAAAATAATCCTTTTTCCTGGAATAACCCTCACATCATTTTTTTCAACGGTTTAAATTATTATATCTTAACAAATGACATTTGTTTCATATGTATTGGAACCTTCACTTTTAAAATCTGTAGGGGTTTTTTTTTCGGTGCCGTATTAATAGAGCAAACATATTACCAATTACATGCAGCCCAGCAGCACATTACACGAGGTTGATAATACGAGTAGATGAGAATCACACGGAACGCATAAAAATAAATTAAATTTTAAGAAACAAAATCAAAAAACAAAATTATAACTGTGACTTTAGTATCTTGGCATCAAATTTAAGGGTTAAAATATGCGTTTATTCCTCTTCAGTAAAAATATAAGAGCCATAGCAAAATGTTACTGAAAGTGTTTGACAAATTTTTTCTTTTGCCTAACGTTTGGTGACGTCATTTACATAGGATTCACACTATATCTACATAACTTTTTTTGGGGGCATTTTTAATTTAAGACTGCATTAAATTTCTTTTAATTTGTATTCTAAATAAATTGTTAGATAAGTAGGGCGCGTTAAAAGGAAATAGAATCAGAACTTGAAAAAAATATTTAAATTCGTTGCTTTAATTTTGAAAAAAATCTAATTTTCATCTTTTGACTAATTTTGCTGCACTTGAAAAACAAAATAGGGTATTTATATAAAAAGCAAAATATAGTTGCAAATACAATAAAATGCTCTAAAACTATTAATAAAGTTAGATTTATATTAAAAGATTAATGTTGTAAAATCATTCGGAAAAAAATAAACAGATAACCAACTCCCTCTAATCACTATAATTGTTCTCAGCTGAACTTTTAATGACTAAAATGAAAAATATTGTTCTAAAAATCTCGCTAAAGGATTCAATTTTACGACAAAGATTTTTAGTTTTAACATTTCCACACAGGTAATGTATAAACAATTTTCCAAAAACTTTCCATTAAATAAATTCATGTAAAGCATTAGCGAGATTTCAAGTAAAAAATGTCAAGAGTACAATTATATTCAGTTTTTATTCTTTTCTTTGTATGAACTAATTCTCTTCTTTTGGAAAATCGTAGACAATCATTTATCTTTACAGAAAAAATCGATAGTAGAAAGAATATGATCCAAAAAACGACATGTGAAGGATTAACTTAACTAAGCACTTAAATATAAAGGAGAAACTAATTAAATTTCTGGCTCATAAAATTGTTGGTGATTTATATATTAAACATCTAAATTAAAAGATTAATTTACAATCCACTGCATTATTTTTATCACTCAGAATGTAGTTTTAGTTAGAGAAAGAAAGTATAGAACAAGGAATCAAACATACAATTTTACTTAAATTGTTTATATCTAGCTATCTATCTTTTATTACTATTTCCAATTAATGAGTAACACGAAAAATAATCAAGCACTCGGTTTTTTTCTTACTTCAATTCTCTTCTTTTTGTTCTGAATTAATAGTTTGTATTCCTCACTCAATATAAAGAATAAAAATGTAACTCATGTTTACCTGAGCTTTGCTAATGCAGTTTTTTTTTTTTTTTTTTCATATAATACCAGCGCTTTTTATTGGTTAAAAAAGTAATGAAAAATGCATACACTTTTACAAATGAATGTAAAGCTATGTGAGGGCCAAGCTCCACATTGACGTAAAGCAGAAAAATCAAGCAGAAACGTAAAGTGGATAAAATAGTGTTCCTATGGAAAGTACCCGAATTTTCGGTTTCGGTCGCGTTTTCTGCTGATGTGGAGCAGGGCCCTGACATGAGCCTACTTGTCTCTGCTGCGCTGTGCTAGAGGAACCGGCATCTTGTCGAATGCTTTTGGGGAAAGAAAACGAATACGTACTTGGGGTAAATAAAATGTCGAAGCTTTTCTAAGCGTCCTAGAGTAAGAAATAATCCTACTAAAAACAAAATCATAGAAAAATACACCAGAACATCGAAAAAATATTATTGGTAAAAATACATTGTAAGCAGCAGTCGGCTCCATACATCGTGTACGGCATCTTACACCAAGCACAGTTCACCTTTCGGCATCGTACCCCAAGCTAGGGTTAAGATGCAGAAATACAAACGTTTCGAAACCATTAATTTTCGGAGGGAAAAATTGCTTTTCAAAGCGAGACTTATTTTTTGCCAATCATAAGAGCTCATGCTTTGTTTAAAAATTGGTCTGTAAAAAATAAAACCAATGCACTATTTCATATAAAATGTGATTGAAAACTACGGCGTCTTCCCCCAATCTACCAAAATACAAAATAAACATAGAAAAGCGCTTTTTTTTCAAGTAACAAGTTTTTTTTTCCTTGGAAACAACAACGGAATGTTAGAAATTTAATTTAGAATGCTAAAATTGAAGCATACATGCTAAATTAACTTGCATCTTTCGAGGACCATCTGTTCTGCATTTTTATACCATCAGTTATTAATGCTTAATTTCGTCATTTCATCTTTTCTCAGAATCATAAAAATAAGAAAGTTTAAGTTTCCAATCGAACATAATGAAACTAATTTCAATTTTGTCACTTTGCAATGCAATACTGCAGTGCAATTGTTAATGCTAAATATACATTTTCCTTCTCAGAGTTAAAAAAAAAAAAAAATATTTTCCTCGGGTTCAATTGGGGAAAGCAAGAGCCTCTCTCTCTCTCTCTGTATCTCATTCTCTCTTATTTTATTTTTTGAAATGATGAATAATAGAAATTTTAAATTAAATTAAAAAAGCTACAATATAAACGCTTATAATTAAAAAAGCTACAAATTCAAATCAAAAAGTGTTGTTATTTTTTACTTCAAAAAAGGATCAAAAATACATTTCAAGTGTTACCCTCTGATGATCTGTACTTAAGGGGTGCCCAGCCAGGGGGACAATCATGGCACAAACTGCGTCACCCATATCGTTAAGGAATATTTTGGGGAGTATCTATTTCTGCTTTCGATGTGGTTCGCAGTATTTGTGGGAGAAGGGGGGTGCGCTTCTGCTCTTGAGTAGATGGTCATCCCGGTATATTGACTATCACTTTTTAGTTTTTAAACATTAAAAAAAAGTTAACAATTTACTTTTTCGCGTAAAATGTTGGTGAGGTAATATTCTACGTTTCCATATTTGCAATTAACTTGACATTCAATCATTTCGCCTATCTGTAGTACTAAAATCGATAGTTTTTTCTTCCAGATTCGAAGCACAATTAACACCTTGGCCTCCATTCCTACTGGTGGTGGCACCCATGTCCCACACACACACACACACACAAGTAATTGCGTAAAACATATTTGAATTCAAATTAATGGTTTTCCTTATTTATTAAATAAGTTATTTATTTAATTCAAACGAAAAGATGGAGCAATTTTTTTCTTTTTTGGTTTTACTCAGAACACTGGTGAGCCGACTAAACACCAAAGACTGATATTACCAACTGTTGTTTAACAACTACATTAAGTATCAAGTTTTTTTTTTTTTTTTTTTTGAATAATAATATTAGCGCAAAGTTATTTGTTTTATGGGCTAATACATGGCTAAAAATTAAAATGCCACATGAATATAAGAGGAGTGAATCACACAGAAAAGTGAAAAAATAGAAACATTCAATTGGAAATCATTTTGTGCGATAGGTAATGTCATGACTTACTGGCAAACATTTCAGTTTACAAATGCCTTCAAATTTTTTGAGAAGGCAAAATGCTTCGCTTGAAGTTTAAAAAATAGTTACTAAGCATTTTCTAAAATACTTCTGCAACGTTATCTTTAAAACTTTCTAAAATTATAAAACATTGTTGCAGAATTACAAAAACTCATACTATTAAATGAATATCTACTTTAAAAATCCAGAATTAATACTATTCCAAGAACGCTCTTTACCTCTGCCACTGTGAAAACATTAAGTGATTTCTTAATTTAGTTGTTTTCTACAGAAGCACTTGAATTCATTTTCATAACTAAACAAATCAATTAAGCAAGTATTCTTTAAAAATGATACAAATTCTAGAGAATTCTAAAAAGGCTTTCAAGACAAACTTTTAAAGTGTATATTAGTCACAATTTTCACATTACCACTTTAGTGTAATTTGAGAAAAAAAAGTATTTTTAAAGTACATATTTCTATGAGATAAATTCTAAGAAATATTTTGTATTTAAGCAAATCACCATCAGGCTTTTTTAAAATAATCTTTTGAAACATTCTATTCGAACAAGTATTTTCTAAAATTCTAAACCTAATTATATTTACCTTTCCTATACCAAACACAAGTGATTCTAAACAAACAAGAAAGTATTTCAAACTCCTTTCTTCTCAAATTATTCGTCGAAAAACGTTCATCCAGTGACAAAAAGAAAAATTCAGTGAGGCTTAAATCTTACATCCGTCACAGTATCAATTCTTCTGCCTCGATCATGTGAGTTAAGCCCAATTTAAATTGAGGTGAATTCGTTCAGCAATTGTACTACAACGTGGTTATGACCTTTTGAAGCTAGCTTTTTTAAAAAGCGTTTTAGAGTCCCAATTTTTTCATTACTGTAAAAGCTTTATAGTGTTTCAAATTTATCTGTGCTTTTTTGTTTTTACAAAATAAGCTTCAAACGCCGAATAATCCTTGGAGATAAATTTAAAGCTGTGAGCAGTTAGATAAGCGTGTAAAAGTACAATGTGAACAAGTTTTTTTAATTATCTAATACGTTACGGAACATTGTGTGATGAAACATTCTTCTTGTTTGGCAGCTTGTTTAATAGGAATTAAAGTAAAGTATATAAAAGTTAATAAAAATTGTAACATTTTAGGCAAACGTTATGGAATGTAACACCCCAGAATCAATTTTTGTGTCAAATATCAGAAAATTACATTTTTTAGAAATGCGATACTTAGTCAGAGTTTTAAAAAAGATTAAAAGAGTTAAATATAAAACATGATATTTTGCCGGCAAAACGTTATGGCATTTAACATCACAGTCAATTTTTTGTCAAATGTTTTTTTTTTTTTTTACAAATGCGATATTCAATTTAGAATTTAAAATAAGAGGTTTTAAAGAATTTTCAATGAAAACAAATCAAATTTTAACCAAAACGTCATGATGGTTTTTGGCATCACAGAATCAATTTGTCGGTAAAATGTCTTTTTTTTTTTTTTTTTTACAAATGCAATGTTTTTACACCTTTACATCAGTTTTATAGTGTCCTATATCATTTCTTTAAATTGAAAATTGCTGAAATTAGAAATGATATGATATTACTGACAGCTAGAATAGAAATATGAAACAATTTTAATTATTTTTCGTAAACTCCGCAAAATTGCCATTTTTGACTTTGGACATTGGATATCTTCACCTTTCATATATTGTATAATGCATACAGGAAAAGTACAAACAATATAAGTATAGTAGTAATTATTACAGAAAAAAATTATAAGGCGGGGGGGAGAGGGGGCACATATAAACAGGAGCACATGTGGACAAGCGATATTTTACACAGTTAACATGAAGAGAAAAATCTAAAAAAAAATTATGTAGATAGTAACACAAGTACTATATCATGTCAGAAATTTCAAAGATCTAAATCATTTTGTTTTTTAGTTATCATAACATCTTATATTTTGCAAAGTACCAATATACTTTTATGTTCCAGTTCTAGGAGTAAAAACACATCCAAACTATTTTTTTATGACTTGAACTTTATTTGTCAAAAAGTGGCATTAAAAGTTTTCATGCACTGTTTTTTTTAATTAAAAAAAATATATAGTTTTTTTTATCAAATTTGGCCTAAGTTGAAATAAGGGGCACATGTGAACACATTATGTAGGGGCAGATGTGAACAGTTCATTTGTACCCCATAATGGTATTTAGCTATTTCAATTTCAAAAATTTTGATTTTTTTATATATGGAATAGTCTATTTAAGAAAGATTGAATAATTAAAAGATTCAATGATCAATTACTACTATTAAAATCTGTCCGCGTCTGTCTGTCTGTCTGTCTGTCTGTCCGTCTGAAGCTTGAACTCCTCAAAAACCGCTGAGCGTAGAGAATCAAACATAATACCATTCGATTCGAAATTTTCTAAGGAAGACAATAAGACCAACCGCGTAATTGTACGACGTTAATTAGCTGAGATATTAATTAAAACGTTAATTAAATTCTTTGCACGTTTAAAATTCCAAGACATTTATTTCTTTCCGTTGCCATTTTAAATTAAAGCGTTAATTAAATTAATTATTGAACTATTTAAAATTCCGTCAGAAGCTTGAACTCCTCAAAAACCGCTGAGCGTAAAGAATCAAACATAATACCATTAGATTCGAAATTTTCTAAGGAAGACAATAAGACCAACCGCGTAATTGTACGACGTTAAATAGCTGAGATATTAATTAAAACGTTAATTAAATTCTTTGCACTTTTAAAATTCCAAGACATTTATTTCTTTCAGTTGCCATTTTAAATTAAAGCGTTAATTAAATTATTGCACTATTTTAAATTCCAAAATTTTATTTCTTACCGTTGCCATTTCAAATTAAAGCGTTAATTAAATTATTGAACTATTTAAAATTCCAGGACATTTATTTATTACCGTTGCCATTTTGAATTAAAACGTTAATTAATTGTTGAACTATTTAAAATTCCAAGACTGTTATTTCTTACCGTTGCCATTTTGAATTAAAACGTTAATTAATTGTTGAACTATTTAAAATTCCAAGACTTTTATTTCTTACCGTTGCCATTTTGAATTAAAACGTTAATTAAATTATTGAACTATTTAAAATTACAAGAGGTTTATTTCTTTCAGTCGCCGTTTTAAATTAAAGCGTTAATTAAATTATTACACTATTTTAAATTCCAAGACTTTTATTTCTTACCGTTGCCATTTTGAATTAAAACGTTAATTAAATTATTGAACTGTTTGAAATTCCAAGACTTTTATTTCTTTCCGTAGCCATTTTAAATTAAAGCGTTAATTAAATAGTTGAACTATTTAAAATTCCAAGACTTTTATTTCTTACCGTTGCCATTTTGAATCAAAACGTTAATTAAATTATTGAACTATTTAAAATTCCAAGATATTTATTTCTTTCCGTTGCGATTTTAAATTAAAACGTTAACTAAATTATTGAACTATTTAAAATTCCAAGATATTTATTTCTTTCCGTTGCGATTTTAAATTAAAACGTTAACTAAATTGAACTTTTTAAAATGAACGAGTGTTATTTTTTTCCATTGTCATTTTGAATACGTGTTATAACAAAGTTCTAACAATTGTTTTTATTCTAATTATTAATGACATATTTTTTCTCTGGTACTATTTTGAAAATGTGTTTTTAAATAAAATTGCAATTGCTGTTTTTAGAAGGAACTTTTTTGGCTGCGATCCCAAATATTAAAAGAACTTTTTCGTTTAGAATTTTGCAATTAATTTTACATTAAGAAAGCGGTTTGGAAATAATTGTTTTTGATAAGGAATCTTATTTGTTATTTAGGGAGAGTGCTAAGTATGCACTACTTGACATCGTCTTTATTTTTGAGGAAGCATGTGTAAATAATTTGAGTGATTCTTTGATGCAGGAAAGGTTTTTAGCGAGCTGCTTAAACGGGGAGTAGTTTGTTAAACTTTTCCTTGGTACTTTAAAGGCGAGCCGCCTTGGCGGCGAGTAGTTTATTGAAATTTTCCTCGCTACTGTAAAGGCCAGCCGCCTTGGTGGCGAGTAGTTTGTTGAAACTTTCCTCGCTACTTTAAAGGCGAGCCGCGTTGGTGGCGAGTAGTTTTCTCAAACTGCCTTCACTACATTAAAGCCCGTGCAACGCCGGGCCACGCAGCTAGTATTTAATTAAAATCTGAAAGAGTTGCAAAGAAAAGGAAGTTAAACTTGCTAAACTATTGAAAAAGGAACAGTCAAGAGTTGTAGTAAGTGACACTGAGTCCGACGTTAGTTTTGAAGACCGTAACTATCAAGAAATTTGTGCTGAAGTCAAGCTTGCACCAGAAAATTTAGCTATGAATCACTTTGTTATCGTAGAATTCACTACCAAAAAGGCAAAAATTCACTATGAATGAAACTTTTATGTTTCCAAAAACAGATGATACATCGCTGGTAAACACTCTGATGATATTCTGCTAAAATTATCACCACCTACAATTTTAGGTGCCACGTGTTAAGTTGAATCTTCTGTTGCTTTTTCTGTAAAACTTGAAATCTACAATGTTCGTTCAATTGAGTCAATTAATCATGTTGAATAAATACCTTGATAATTTCATTGTAAGTGTTTGTTAATGTGTAATAAGCAGTATACTTAAAAATATGCTTAGGTGTATTTTATTTACATTTATGTATCCGTGTTTACTTCTGCCACAGGTGTGTTCCCAACTGCCCCCTTACTGGGGCAGATGGGAACAAAATTTATCATATTTTAGACTTTTTTTTTTTTGCTGGATTTCACTGTTGAATAAAGGAGGTAATTGCATGAAAATATTAGCAAATGTGTGATTTATCATGCATAGCACTTGTTTCTTTTATATCTCAAATTAATAATGAAAAATATACAAAAATGTCCTTTTTGTTCACATGTGCTCCCCTCTCCCCTATTTTCTCCCCTGTTTGACTACTGTGCTTTATGGTTGCGCATGCGTTGACTATAAGGAGAATAATAGATATAAGGAATATATGTAAAAGTAAAAATTCATAAATCGAAAAAAAAATTGTTTCATCAAAATCAATTTTGGGGTAACTTTAACTATTTATGGTAACATGAATATTTCTAACTACAGTAGACGCCGGTTAATTAAATCAATGATTAATTGAATCAGCCGCTTTATTGAATTAAATCACCAAAAACAGACCAAAAATCCAACTTACATGAATTAATCACTTTCAAATCATTTATATTAGCAGTGCATGGCAAACTAAATAGTATATTTCTAATTTATTGAAAAATAATAACTAATTATTTTTATGATTATAAACATCAACAAATATTAAGCGTGATTATTTTCTAAATGCATTTCAAAGTGTTTCATTTTGAAGCAACTACAAATACTTCTAAATAAGATGATCTTTTAATTCATAAGGTATTTAATATTTCTTACACGCTATTATTTGCGCATAGCCTCTTGTTAAGAATCATTGTTATAGTACAGCAGATATGTGACCGAATTGTGCCTTTAATGATAGAAACATAAAACTTGGCACACGGGTAATACACATCAAGAGATTTAATTTTGGATACGCGGCCATCTGAGATTTCGTCTATTGGAGTAATGGCAGCCGTCAAACTGCTAAATTTTCGTACTTTTTTCGAATTTTCCCCATTTTGACCATGAAAGAGCACGTTTTTGACAAATATCATATTATACATATTTAAACTACATTAAATTTGCTACAAGTTGATACCAAAATGGACTTGTTAGCTATAATGGTTTTTGAGACACAGCTTCTCAAAATTTCACAAATTCTTCAAATTTGGACATTTTTAGTTGATTTCTTTGTTTCATCATGTATGCAAATGTCTTTATATCTTCAATAACCTGCATTGTATACGTAGTGAAGTAAACATTTATTGAATTTAACATTTTGAAGAGAGTGGAAGAAAGAGTAAACGTTTTGAGGGAGGGGGGAGGTTCTTGTTCACAACCAGACAACTGATATCCTGAGAGAGGATATTGAAATTCAAAGCTTCCTCTGAATATCTTTAGAGTTCCTTCAAACCTTTTTAAATCATGTTAAATGACAACTGCTAATACTCTACAGAGTTATTGTTGTTTCATGCATAAAGAGTGTGCTCCTCGTAATTATATATATTATAGTTTAATTACAATAAAGTCGAACCTCGTTATTCGAACATGTTTAAAATTAATTAAGAACTGCCGATCCCGGAACTTTTTTAATTACACATAACGTTATTTATTGTTTTTTGGATAAAATGAAATGCACTTAAGACAAATTAATTTTAAAGGTCTATCTATGTTCGTTTTAACGAGGTTCCACTGCAAATTTATTTAAATATGTAAGAAATTAGTATGAATCATTTAAAGAAAAAAAGAACATTGCATCATTTGTTCTCTGTACTATCTTTGATTACTAGATACGTAATGTGTTACATATAACTGATCATAGATCAAACTGGGGTCTCTAACCTACTTCCAGTGAGCCACATGCGGTCAGCGAGAAGTTTACAAACTGAAAAATAAAAACAAAATAAAAAATCTTTTTTTTTTTTTTTTTTTTTTTTGATAATATATTTTTGTCTTGAACATTTTTATAAAGAAAAACTAAGCTTGCAACCCCTCCCCTTCTCAAAGAAATAAAACAAAAACAAAAGTTACGTTCATTTAAACTTGATATCACTGGTTACAAAGATTGCCACATGTTCAAAGAGCAGTACACTGCAGAGCAGCCTTCTCACATTGAAACTTATAATAGCAGCCTTTCTTGCAGCCACATCGTACGAGTTCTCTGCGTGCCCGAGAAGCCTCTGGCAGGGTTGTCCACAATATTTCCCTTCCACCTTCAGCAATTTCTAGCCCCACTCACCTGATTAAAGGAGTACTGGGAATGCAAACATTATTTCAGCCCAGCAGTAGCCTGCCTGATAGACAGTTTTTTTTTTTTTTTTTTTTTTTTTTTTTTGTATATTAAAGGGATGCATCTTGTGAAGGAGGCAGATTGTCGATTGTTCTATTTTTCTGAATAACTAGGTGGTTTCTGGCATCATTAATGGATTCCTCGCTGCTACTACGGTCGTATAACAACTCTATGAACCTCTCCAAAGGTTTTAATGTATCTATTCTTTTAACTAATGAACTATTCTTTTAAATTTTCAAGAATGTTTTCACTTCGAAAATCGCAAAAAACAATTTAAAAGTTTTTAATTAATATCTTCGTTAGTTAAGGTTTTCCGAAGACGTGACCTAGATAAGCACATTTTCGAGTTTTCGAACACTTTTTTTAAAAATCGGTCCATCCGTTTAAGCGCTAGAGTGCCGCAGACCCATACACAGATGCAAAGGTCAACAGATACACAGATCGACAGACACGTCAAACTTATTACCCCCCTTTCTTGTTGCGCCGGATCTTAAAAACAAAAGAGATAAAAGACATATTCAGGAGCGGCAATTTTGAATATCCGTCATAACTGAAATATGAGAACCTGGGGTGCTTTGTAATGTAATATGCAAAAACTTACATGGTTGAATATCCAGAATTACCACATTATATATTTAATACCTGTATCCAAATTTTTAAGCAACTACTATTCAAAGCACCGTTCCATCAATTTGGTCGTATATCTACTGCGCATTTTTGGGTGATGAAAAAGAACTATGAAACGCCACTAGCGGTTAAAGTTAAAATTCGTTGGAAAAAAATAATGCAATAGAACTTTAATGTAGAAAGGTATTAAATTCCATGATTTGTTTCGCAACGTACTCCAATAAAATTGTGAATAACGAATCAAAGAAGCACATAATACGTACTCAGAGGCCGGAATTTTGAACGTCCGCCATTACTGAAATATTCGAAATCTCATATGGCCGCGTATCCAGAATTACTCTTTAATATATATAGTATGTGCACCCCAAGTTATATACTTCTATCATTAAAGGCACAATTCCACTAGTTTTTGTCACATATCTGCCGCACTATTATATTTTTCACCACTTGTTCATTTTTCTCATGTTTCTCATTAAATGGTGTATTCTTGTTTCGTGCTAGATGTAAACCACTGAAAATGATGTGGACACTATAATCAATGTTCTAAACAAGTGATAAAAAAATGCATCATGTTGAAAAAAGCTTGTTTCGAAAGTTAAAAAAAAGAGAGAGAAAAAACCTTGTTTAAAGAAAACAAAGCAGTGAAAGAACATAATAGAAATTTGTTTTTATTCTTTTATTTAATTATTTTAAAATGCTTAACTTGTTTCTCCCACTATGAAATTCAACGTTTTTTGTTCTTTTAATGCAGATACTTTCTTTAAACATTTATTTACTTAATTGAAATTTCTGAGCAATTAATAATTAACAAAGAAAAAATATTTTTCTGAAAACGAATTTGTGCATAAACGGTGCTTATGCCATTACGTTTCAGGTTTTAGGGAAAAATATCGGTTTCACCCCTGTATCTTTAATGTAATTTTCGTGCTAACAAGATTAATTATTACTATAAATTCGGGATAGTTTCCTAACCCGGGAGTGATGCAGCTCCCTTTGTATTTCGTATAATAATAAAACGAAATCAGTGATATGGACTTTATTTGTTCACGACGAGACTATTATTTTAAGTTAAATGAAACATTTCCTAACCGAAACATTTGATCGTTTTTTGCTAAACTAGCTTCGTACCCTTAGCATCGTAACCCTACATGATCTAAAAGTGAAAACGAAGTGTAGTGTCTGTATATAGACTGCTCTTATGAATGAGCCGTTTTTCTCTACCCTGAAAAAATAAGCTGTTTTTTACAGCATAATACTGGCAGCAGAGGTTCCAGTTTAAAACTGTAAAAGCACGGTAATAAACTGTAAAACTAACTATTTTACTGTTTATCGCAGTAAAACTAGCAGTTTTACAGTTTATTACAGCAAAAGTAACAATATTACCATAAAATTAGCTGTATTATACTGTAAAACCAACAGTATAATACTGGCAGCAGAGGTTCTAGTTTAAAACTGTAAAATGCACAGTAATAAACTTTGAAACTAGCAATTTTACAGTTTATAACTGTAAACTAGCAATTTTACAGTCTACAACTGTAAAATTAGCAATTTTGCAGTTTATTACTGCAAACTAGCAATTTTACAGTTTAAAACTGTAAACTAATAATTTTACAGTCTACTACTGTAAAAACATCTATTTTTTACTGTGTACGAAGGCAAGCGATTATGTTGTGTGACAGTCAAATAGGATTCATGTCAAACCGCTTTACGGAATAAATGACTGTTTCTCTCTATGGGATACTACAAATGATGTCTGTCTATGTCTTTAGTACACTAAATGAGCGGTTCTAGCTTGATGTAACAACTAAAAAACTAATGCTTCACCGTGTCATTTGCAATAACATAACCATTAAAATGCAAAACATTGTTCAAAATTTTATGCGTGAATTAGCGATAACACAGAGAAGAAATCTTCCACCCCTACTCTCTGATATATTTAACGGTGTGGAGGAGTCTTGCCGAAGCGAATAATGATTTCTGAAAATTTAGTACTACACGTAGAAAAACGAATAAAAATTAGGAATGCAATGAACTACTAACTTTGAAATATAGAAACAGACTTAGAACTTAGAAAATAACACTGGTCGACAGTGGTTCACTAACAACAACCAAATTATTATTTTTATTATGTATTCATAGAGTTATTTAAATACCTGCAAGTAAAAAAGTCCCACCACGTCTCAATTTTCTGTAATAAAAAAAATATTTTTTTACTATTTTTTATGATTTTCGCACCAAATGCCGATTTTTGGAGGAAAAAGGAGCAAAATATTAACTCCTAAATTTTTTTGGAGGTGAAGGGAGACTCAAAGTCCGAAATCATGACCACCGATAACAAAAAGGGGGGACGAGGGGAGTGTATCCCCTCAAAATATGCAAAAATTCATGAAAAAGTATCTTCTTATTTTGGTTTCTTTAATATGACATTTTAAAATTTTTTTCTGGTGTAAAATCAGAGTATAAGACCCCCTCCTATTATTCCTATGTCCAAAAAAATTTTCGCGCTGTAAAATAAAAAAAAAAAAACCATCTTATGACTGACGCACGCTAAATACGAGCTAAATACCCGCTAACAACACTGCAACCCCGGGGGGGGGGGCTTTCTGCAAAAAGTGGAGAGTGATGGAGAGGAAAGGGGCCATATTTGGATTTTGGAGATAATTTTACATAAGAACCAGCCAGAATACGCCGTCTTTCTGAAGACCTGCGATGTGTCTCATATTTAGCGTGCGACAGTCATAAAATCGGTTTTTAATTTTTTTTTTCACAGCGCAAAATTTTTTCGGAGTAGGAATCATAGGCGGGGGTCCTATCCTCTGATTTTACATCGAAATTTTTTTTAAAAACATCATTTTATAAAAACAAGAATGAAAAGATCATTTTTGGTGATTTTTTGCTCATTTTGAGGGGGTACACCCCCCTAAGAACCCCTTCTTTGCTATTAGTGGTCATGATTTTAAACTTTGAGTCTCTCTTGAAACTTCAAAAAAAGTTAGGAGTTAATATTATGATCCTTTCCTCTTGAAAAAAGATGTGTTTGATATGTTTTTTCAGTTACGTTCAGTATTTTTTAGAAATTCATAACAAAAAAACTGTACGTGCTACAGCTTTTTTACTATTACTTTTGAATTCTACACTGCAAAATTAGTCAAAAACAGTTAATTTCATCTTTGTTAGGGAAAAAAAGTGAAAATTTGTCGACTAGTGTAATTGGAAGCTTTATGAGTTAACAATCTGTCATTTACACGTGGATATCAGTCCTATAACATACTATTGAAAATTTTCTTCAAACGATATTATTTCTAACAACTCTGGTATGTGCTGACTAACCAGATGGTGCTTAAGTAAACTTGGACATAGGCTGGAAGTACATTAAAAAAGAGGTTTTTGCTTCTTTATTTTTGCACTAAAACATAAAGCTTATGGTTTATATCTGAAAAGAGAAATATATGAGCATACCAGTTCCTGTAATTGGGTGTTGTTATAGTCGTTATTAGGTGTTATTAACGAGATTATTTTATACTTCTGAACAAGTTATACTCATAAGATTTCCATAAAAGAGCTGGTGCACACTAAAGTTTTTTTTTACGTTAGCAATGTAAAATAGAATCCCGTGTCGTATATGATGGTACTTCTATGTTACTAAAGGGAGAATATCACTGCAAATACTTCGTGCTTTTATTTAAAACACATGACAAACTCCTGGTTTGCTGGATAAAATTTTGAAATTTGACTGCTCGGCAACCATGAACTACTTCTAACTTGTATTGACAATCCTGTAGTCGATATATTACGGACAAATATGTTTTGCCGTTCTAAGGGCGAAATTAATTGCAGAAATTTTCCCAAAAGACGAAGCACAAATATTAGAATTTGATGTTTATTTTAACTTGTATATTTTGACTAAAAGTACTCAATTTTGAAATTCTTCAATGCCTTTAGTGAGTAGCAGGTTTTTGGAATTGAACACAATACTTGTAATTTTCTGATTATGTATAAAAAATCACATATTTTTGCTACAGGCTAAAAAAAAGCTATAACCCTAACGTGAAATATGTTTTGTTATCTTTTAACCCCACTTCTCTTAAAAGCTCTCTTAAAGCAGAAACAAAGCACGAAAAAAGTTTAATTCTTGTATATCGTTGAATTTTTGTGAAAAACAAAAAATATATATTAAAAAAAAAATTTTTTTTTTTTTTTCAAAAATCAGGAAGTGAGCATTAAAAAATAAAATTTTTAAAGGAGGATATTAAGATAGGAAAATGTATGTTTATCGGTATCTATACCCCCGCCCAGTATAGTCTTTTAAAGGGTCCTATCTCGTTTGTGTAACTCATAGTTCGTGAGAAAACTATACCAAAATTTAAGGTATTTTATAGATTCTTTACTTAACCTTCTCACTTTATACTTAAACAATGAAATGTAATTTTCTTCGTCTGCTTCGTGTTAATATAAATACAATCAAAAATTGTGAAAATCTTAAGGTATAGTTCATTTTAAAAATATACTTTAGTTTTAAATGATAAAAGATTTTAAAATACATACTTTCATAGCTTTCGTAAGATTTAAATTTCTGAAATATTTTAGGATAATTATTCCTTTGTAAATAGGTTTTGTACGGTAAATTTTGACTACTATTCCTTAAACTATTTCTAGTATGAACCGTTTGAAAATTAGTTATTCCTTTCTCGAAGTCTAGGTAGAACATAACTATTTATGTTAACTAAAGTTCAAAAGATTTAGAGCGCTCTTACCGAAACTTCCTGGAGCAAAATGCTCAGAAAAGGAGCTTTGTTCTATTCAAAATGTTTCAAATGTCGTTGAAAAATCCAAGGGATAAAAATAATCCTTTGATTTACTCACAGTGAATATAGATGTTTAGAAATTGTTAACATTTAATATGGGGAAATTTTACCTGAGCAAGTATGATTTTTTTCGATAACTGCTATGAAAATAACTGGAAACTTGATATCGCATTTGAAATTCAACGCTAAAGTAATTATATACATAAACCATTCATGTGCGATACAATGCATCAATAGATATTTTTATGTCAAATGTTTAGTACACACCACTTGAATGAGGAATCAAATATTAAATTTGTATTTAAAATTTCCAGCAACTGTTTTATTGACTCAAACGCTACTATGTGTACATCTGTATTTTTAAACGGGTGATTATGCTCATTGCAATGAATAACATTTTTAAAAAGCATTCGCACGAAACACGAGCTTCGGTTAAGGATTCAAAAAGCCATTTTAAAAGATCCATAACACTAACAAAAAGTAACTTTTGAATTGACTCATTTAAATCGATATAAAGTTCTCAACAAAATATTTGATTTTCTTTAATGGGATTTGCCAACAATATCAGCACACAACGATATAATCTTACATTTTAGATGAAGTATTCCATTTTTTTATTATTTTCTTTTACAAGTAAGTTTTCTATAAATTACAGAGTAAGTTTAAGAAAAGTAAGTTTATCAGAACTGTACTTCTGTAAGACGAGACTGTTTTTGATGTGTTTAGTTCCAAAAACGTGATAACAACAAAAACTTTCAGTTTTGAAAAACGTATGCAAATTTAATTCTCAAAAGTATCAGCAAAAAGTGAAGAATTTCCTTAATTGTATAACAATTTTCATGACTAAATGGAACTGATCCTAGCAATTTCTTTATTGCATTCTCAAAAATATTAATTTTATTATTATTAATTATTATTATTATTAATTTATAAGATAAATAGAGAACATTTTATTAGCAACTGAAGAACAGTAGGAATTAAGTTTCCCTTAATTTAAACTAATGATATATTAATTATGATCCTGATCAATATTACACGTTATCAAAACTCGATTTTTACCCTTCAGAATTTACGTGAATAAATTAGCCCTAAATATTATCTCTACATTGCCTCATAAATTATGAAAATCGTTTTGTGTACGCTTACTTTCATGATTTTGCTTTTATCAAATTTTCTAATATCGCCTGACAAAAGAAAAAATATATATTCCATATTTTTCTTTTTCTAGATTTACTTTCATAGAATCACTTGCGTCAGACAATAATTGCATAACATAATTATGTACAAGAGGTTATATTATTTTTGTGGGTTTTCATTTTGTTTCCAAATTTCTTCCTAAAAAATTGATAGATATGTATAAAAAAGGAAAGCGTACAATTTTATTTTTAAGTCATCAAAATTTCCCAATTTTATTTCATTTTTTTCTCCTTTTTTTCATTCTTTCTTCTGGGCAAAAAACATTTTTTTTCTCTCAAATGTTGAGGCAAAGAGATCTAAGAAATGTATTTTCAAAACTCCAATTCGTGTCCAGTTACAGATTTCATAACGGCGGAAATATTTCGAATGATTGTAATTGCAGGAATATAAACGCCTCTAGGAGCTTGAGGATGTTTCGATTGATCGTGTGCCAGAGAGTGTAGAAAACTAAACTCTAAAACAAAATACAATAGCAGAAATTGGTTCAGTTCTCAGGAAACGTTAAGAACTAAACAATGTCTTTACTGTCAAATCTGTTGGTAGTATCGCAACCACTTACAGTGTGTAATGGTGGAAAAATGTTGCACATGCTTTCTCCAAGGAATTCAGCAGCTATATGGCATCCTAGAACAAACTTTTCTGTCCGAAAACCGTCGATACGCAGACCTAAACAACCAATATTTGCTAGTTCTTTCCAGTAGTAAATTGCCAAAATGAATACATCTGTATCAACGCCGAGGGTAATAACATGAGCTTACTGCATGGACTATGTGACAAAACGTTTTTGAATCAGCTTCTAACTTATTTGATTTTAATTCAAGTACTTCATAAAATAAAGTCCCTTGTCGCTTGAAACTCTTTGTAGGGGTCATCGAATACTCCACAAATGTACAGTTCGCAGACTTTTACTTGTATATATTTTGTAGATTAGTGCACATAAATAAAACAAGCTGTTATTTATTTTAAGTGCTTGAGAGGGAAACTTCACAATCATCAGGTGCTTTTGTCGAATGACTTGAAATTAGGTAGTTTTTAATTATTGGGCTTTTACTACGTAAATTTGACTTTAAAATTTTTATTTAAAAATCATCATATCCATCCAATATTACATCGATTCATTTTACGTTAGACTTCTCAAGACATTTTCAAGTCATCATGTTAAAATTACCTCCACAAGTCGTGAATGATGTGAAAAGAGGAATGCATTCTTTCAAGAGTACTACAGAAACATTCCATGCAGTATACTGCGACTTAGCATTAGAAAAGTCTCAAAATCGATCTTCTGCTGTTGGTATCACTAAAAATGAATAAGAAATGCAAAGGTGGTGGTCTCTTTATCCGTTCAAAAATAGCTTTTACTCAATTCTTTAACCATATCTTAGAATACAATCTGATATTATAGTGGACATAAATAGTCAGAATGAATACACGCAATCTATGATTAATACGGACAAAAAATACATTCAAAATATTATAAAGTATTTTAAAGTTTGTAATCCACTCAACAATGGAGAATGTGTGCTTCGCAATATATTCAGCTGTAAATTTTCTAAAGAATCTTCTACGTAATGATTACTTACCGTTAAAAAAAGAGATGGAGGCTTTATTAATACATACGAAGATTAACGATTATTTTATGAAAATTAAGAAATTATCAGATCCCATAAAGAAAACGAAAGTTCTCAACTTTATAATACTCTTGGAAAAACAAGTAAAAACATGTCCAACAAGCAACTGCAGAACGTAACAGATAAAATAATTTTCTGAAAATTATTTCTGGTAGCTCATCAATGAGGTTTTAATACAAAATATTAGCATTGTGTGTGTGTGTGTGTGTATGACATATTAAACTACTCCAAGTATCTATTTGACCATGGTGGCGTTTATAGGAAATAACCAAAATCACAACTCGCCCTTGAAATTCAAAACTGCTGAAAACTGTGGTCCGAACTTTCATTAGGCTATTATACATTCAAATACTCGAAAAATTTATATTGTTTGTGGTATGGCACTTGTTTACCAAATGCAATTATAAAAGTTCAATAATTTTGCTGATTTTGCCGAAGCTTTTTTCAAGCTCGATAACCCAACTAAAAGCTAGAAGAGACTTTATTTTATGAAGTACTTGAATTAAAATCGATTCATTTAGAAGCTGATTCAAGAACGTTTTGTCACATATTCCATGCAGTAAGCTTATGTTTTTATCCTCAACGTTGATACAGATGTATTCATTTTGGCAATTTACTTCTTTAAAGAAACAGCAAGTATTGTTTGTTCAGGTTTGTTGATCGACGGGTTTCGGACAGAAAAGTTTCTTCTAGGATGCTATTTAGCTGCTGAATCCCTTGGGGAAAGCATGTTCAAAATTTTGCCATCATTACATGCTGTAAGTGGTTGCGATACTACCAACAGATTTGACAATAAAGTGCAATTTTTGAAAGCTGAGACTGAGCCCTTTGTTCAAACAGCTCGTTCATCTATGGGAAAACATAGATTAAAATGAAGAGTAATTAAAACAGTTAGAAATCGCTTGCACATATATTTTTTCAAGGAAAAAACTAAGAACTGATGAACTCCAAGATTGACTGATTTCTCAAAGCATATAGGTGTTTGCTTTAATTTAATGAAAGTCTATGCACTTCAGATGCTATGTATTTGTTAAGGGTTACAGTACAAATATTTATTTGGAGAAATTCTTATAAAACTCAGTTGCAACCTACTGATTTATGTTTATAAGGATATGAAAAGCTTAATGATGACCTACGAGTACGTCTGCAGCAAATGACTCAGACTTCTCTGCCAGAGACTTTAGTTCAACCTTGTAAGTATACGTCAAATCGTTGAGCGACGGCTTGCAGCTATAAAAAGTCAGGATCATGTTTTATATCATTACGTAAATGTATCAATAACACTGGTCGACAGTGGTTCACTAACAACAACCAAATTATTATTTTAATTACGTATTCATATAGTTATTTAAATATCTGCAAGTAAAAAAGTCCCACCACGTCTCAATTTTCCGTAATAAAAAAAATAATTTTTTACTATTTTTTATGATTTTCGCATGAAATGCCTATTTTTGGAGGGAAAAGGAGTAAAATATTAACTCCTAAATTTTTTTGGAGGTGAAGGGAGACTCTAAGTCCGAAATCATGACCACCGATAACAAAAAGGGGGGACGAGGGGATTGTATCCCCTCAAAATATGCAAAAAATCATGAAAAAGTATCTTTTTATTCTGGTTTCTTTAATATGACGTTTTAAAAAATTTTTATGGTGTAAAATCAGAGTATAAGACCCCCTCCTATTATTCCTATGCCCAAAAAAATTTTCGCCCTGTAAAATAAAATTTAAAAAAAAAAAAAAAAAAAAAAAAAAAAAAACGATATATATATATTTTTTATTTTACGGCTTTATATCAGAGGGGGCGGTGGGGGGGCTTTCGGCAAAAAGTGGAGAGTGATGGAGAGGGAAGGGGCCATATTTGGATTTTGGAGATAATTTTACGTAAGAACCAGCCAGAATACGCCGTCTTTCTGAAGACCTACGATGCGTCTCGTACTCGTATTTAGCGTGCGACAGTCATAAAATCTGTTTTTAATTTTTTTTTTTTTTTTTTTTTTTTTTTACAGCGCGAAAATTTTTTCGGGCGTAGGAATCATTGGAGGGGTCATATCCTCCGATTTTACATCGAAATTTTTTTTAAAACGTCATTTTAAAAAAACAAGAATGAAAAGATCATTTTTGGTGATTTTTTGCTCATTTTGAGGGGGTACACCCCCCTAAGAACCCCTTCTTTGCTATTAGTGGTCATGATTTTGAACTTTGAGTCTCTCTTGAAACTTCAAAAAAAGTTATGAGTTAATATTATGATCCTTTCCTCTTGAAAAAAAGTGTGTTTGATACGTTTTTTCAGTTATGTTCAGTACTTTTTAGAAATTCATAACAAAAAAACTGTACGTGCTACAGCTTTTTTACTATTATTTTTGAATTCTACACTGCAAAATTAGTCAAAAACAGTTAATTTCATCTTTGTTAGGGAAAAAAAGTGAAAATTTGTCGACTAGTGTAATAGTTGTCAAAATAAAAATTAGTAATTGCTTGTCTTTCTTGCACATAGACTATTTCAATTCGCTGTTTTCTCTTGTATAATTTTAATTACTTAATTAATTTTAAAAATATTGTTTTTATTATTTAAAAAAAACGACCCACCGTCACTTCCACTATTCGAGTTAACTAAAAGTATGCAAAAGTCATCAATAAAATGACTTTTTAGTATGCAATCCGTCGATTTTCCTTATGACCGTTAAGAGGGCTTTTGAAAAAAAATGGACCAAATATCAGCCCGGCAACATCCATATTGTTAATCTATGAGCTTTCCCCGATCAAAATCCATTAACAGATTCGTGTCCTCATATTTTGCATAATCATTCCCCTCCAGCGCCCTGTCTAACAGCTAAAAGAAAACCGGAAAAGAGAAAAATGATATTTTAAAAATGCGTACAAATAAATTAAATTGGTAAGACCAATATGTTCTCCCATCCCAAACCCGATACAAAATGTTCAGAGAATGATGTCGACTTATCTCCTTCGCAAACAGTTTTTCCGTTGAAAAGAGCTTGGCAGGATGGTTCTGGTGGAATAGTTCTTAATGATCGCGCTAGTCTTGACAGAAAACAGAACAGCTCAACTCAACGCGCTGGGGGCATCCATGCATTTGTGGTAGAAGTTTCGTCTTCTTAGTCGAAAGTCGTACATTCGATTTCCACCGGTCCCCTGGTTGTGATTTCCTCTCTATGTATCGTAAGTATATCTCTTGTGCTTTGAACACCAATAAATTTCGAAAAAATTGTTCTGGTATGGTGAAAAACAGTCGTGTTTAAGGGTTATTCCACGTCAAATCGCCTAAGATTATGTGCCGTCATGTCTCGGATTTTGTTCAATATTTTTTTACGGATAGATACCTATGAGATAAACTCAAATTATATTTTTTATATTTTTTGAATAAAAATTTAGGGTTGTAGAATTTTTTGAACTTTTGATTTTTTCAGAATTTTTGCTTTTTTATTCTTGGTATGCATTTTGAAAAAGCTCTATAACTTCCTCATTAGGTCATATCTCCGGACTACCAACTAAGAACTGCACGCCACTTTTTTTCTGTTATGACAACATAATACCCTTTTTATGTATAAAAATTTGGAAGGGTGCTTTTTGTAGTTTTGGAATAAAAAAATCAAACGTGTTTTTTCAGTTGGTATGATCAATAGGTCATATCTCCGGATTACCAGTTAACAACTGCGCCATTTTTTTTTCTATAATGAAAACATCATAATGTTTTTTATGATCAAGATATTAGAAGGGTGTTTTTTGTTGTTCTGAAATTTAAAAAATGTATTGAATTTTTGAAACAAATTTCTTTGAAAATCAAGTTTTCGACAAGTTTAAAAACTCCGTAAAATTAAAAAAAAAACTATGCTATGATAAGGAAGACCACGACATGGCAGCTGAATGGCATTTCTTTGCCACGAGTCATGGAAAGAATGCATGCGATGGAGTAGGGGGCACAATAAAACGGCTTGCAATAAGAGCAAGTCTTCAAAGAACTCTCGAAGGACAGATTTTAAATGCACCATGATCTATTTCAATTTGCCTCTCAAAACATAAAGGGGATACAGTTGTTTTTCGTTACAGCAGTGGAAGTGGTTGCAAATGAAGATTTTTTAAAGCAAAGATATGAAAGAGCCTTAATAACAGTAGGCAGCAGAGAGAATTACTTCTTCAAGCCATTAGACACGAAGGGTATATTAGTGAAGAAGGTTTCTGTGTTTGAAAAACCTTTTGTTGCCACTGTCGGAACATCGTAGAAATAAAGATTGTTATTCATGATATTTTTATGCTTTCATTTGATAACAAATTATAAAATGTTACGTAAATTTCAGAATAATGGAAACCAAATATAAAATTTTTCCAACCACCAAGAGCTCGCGAGTCTTTCTTTGTCAAACTATGAATGAAAGTATATTTAAAGACATTTCAGTTTACTTTATCGTAATTCCTATCGGTTGATGGAGTGGCTAGCAAATAATTACTGAAGAGTAAAATAATTCTGCAGCGACTTTTCACTACCAAAGCATGCAAGCAATAGAACAATATAAAACTACCATCATTTGAATGTAATAAAAAGGATGCATTTTCATCTGCTTGTGACGTGTGATGCTGAGTGAATGTCAAATTTAAGTTTCAAAAGTTGATTTTAAAGTAAAGTTTTTTGAAAAAAACATGTTATATTTTTATTTCAAAATAACAAAAAAACTTCATTCTAATTTCTTGATCATAAAAACATCATGATGTTTTCATTATGTAAAAAAAACGGTGCAGTTGTTAACTGGTAATCCGGAGATATGACCTATTGATCATACCAACTGAAAAAAACGTTTGATTTTTTTATTCCAAAACTACAAAAAGCACCCTCCCAATTTTTTATACATAAAAAGGGTATAATGTTGTCATAACAGAAAAAAAGTGGCGTGCAGTTCTTAGTTGGCAGTCCGGAGATATGACCTATTGATCATACCAACTGAAAAAACACAATTGAATTTTTTATTCCAAAACATCAAAAAACACCCTCCTAATTTTTTATACATTTAAAATATATGATGTTGTAATCACTGAAAAAAAAAATTGGGCAGTTCTTATTTGGTACTCCGGAGATATGACCTATTGAACATACCAATCGAAAAAACACAAAATCTGACTTCAGACGACCATTGGCAAAATTCTTATTTTTCACAATCTCTTTTTTGTCACTAATATTGAAGGAGAAAACAATTAGCTTTAAAATGATACGTAAACTGGCTTAATTGAATGAGAAATGAGGAAGTTATAGAGCTTTTTCAAAACGCATACCAAAAATAAAAAAGCAAAAATTCTAAAAAAATCAAAATTTCAAAAAATTCTACAACCCTAAATTTTTATTCAAAAAATCTTTAAAAATTAATTTGAGTTTATCTCATAGGTATCTATCAGTAAAAAAATATTGAACAAAATCCGAGACATGACGGCACGGCCGACTATTTAAATTAGGCGATTTGACGTGGAATGAGCCTTAAGGATATTATCTGTAAATTTTACGGAACAAACTTGTTCTTGTATGGTTAAACCGTCAGGTTTACGGATATTCTCCGTAACTGTAACGGGAAAAAATGTTCTTATGTAGTAAAATACCGTTGTACTTACGTATACAGTACGAAAGTTTTAGTTTTACATAACCAATTCAGCTGACGGTTTAAAACCGTAAATTTTACTGGATATTTTTTGTAGTGCGTTATTGCTCCTGAAATTCTAATACCTATTTCCAAGGTAATTAAAGAATGACAGCCACTAATCGAAGATGAGTGAACATCGCTCTCTAAGCAGACACGAAAAAGAATTAGAGCTCGTTGAGATATCACAAACAACTCAAGAAAGCTAATAGAATTAAGTGTGCAAAAAATGAAGAAATCAAAAAATAATGAGCTGAAGAAAGAGCGAAAAACTAAGTAGAGTGGTTCTGATGATTTTTTGACTAGTGTGGACTGGTAGGGTATGTTTGTTCATATTGCAGTGAGTTTTACCAAGGCTTCACTCGATACCGTCGTATAAAACGTTATCGAGTGAAGACTTGGTTTTACTCAAAGTCAGTTGAAGATTGGTTAGCTTGATTCATGTGACAAAACTGGATATTTAATTCATATGAAAAATAGATAGTTTTGATGACGCGGCTATTTTAATGTGTGAAATTTGTGAATAAGCATTAGAAACGAACCCATTCAGGGTAAAACTTAATTAAAAACATTTTTATAGTCGCTTGATTGAATAAATTTGAAGCAAGGTTGTATTTTCTGAAATTTCTTTGGTTTATAGAGTTTTGTGATTATGTTTTCTTGTCATCCATTTCTACCCCATTCCTGATGCAGAACAGGGCAACTGACATAACGCTCTGTTTTTGCTAAAAACAATATTATTCACTTATTTTCTTACGATTTTCGTGACTTGAAACATATATTTATCTTAGTACACAGTTCTACTCCCTGTTTAACTTCATGGTTCTTAAACTAAAGGCTCAATTTCTGTTCACTTTTCATTTTTTCTTTTTGTTTCAAAATGTACTGAAGTGACGTATTACAAAGCCATCAATAAATCTGAAGAAAAAAACATTACTGTGATTTTTTTCTCTACTGATCCTTATTGTGTTGCTTTTCACATCAAAGAACAAAATACCTCTTTCGTTCAAGAGACACGGAAGATGGTCAACATCGCTCGAAAAAGATATTAGAAGGCCACTCCTGTTAGCATTATTTCCAAGACGCCGGTAGCTTTTACTGCCAAAAGTTCTGGTATCGAAAAAAATATATTTACAGGTGATTTCGAAGCCGTCGCTTTTTGTCACTTTCCAATTCTTGATCTTTAAAAACAATGAACGATAGCAAGGCGAAAATTGGGAGAAACGGTGATGATTCCGAAGATAATAGTGTTTTTATCTCTAAGTACCCGTGATGTGAAGAGAACATAAAATATATGACCTGGAAGTCCCAAAATCAAACGAAAATCGGAGAAAAAACAAGTTATTTTGGAAGAATAGCAGGTTTTTAAATGTCACACTCACAAAGCATTTGGGGGGGGGGGAGAAAAATGACGACAATAAAATATTTGACAGTTGTTATGTAACTCTAGTACATCATAAAAACATGTTTTAGACAAGGGATTCAAACCGTTTCTTTCATATTTGGTATAAAACTTGTATTTTTTCATAATCGTCCTTGCCATGAAAGGTTAAAATATTTGAAAATAGTTCCATTGGCAATAACTTTTCTTTTTTCCATGCAAAGACGCGAAGCGAAAAAGTATTAAAACAAAATAGAGGCTTAAAAACATATTTGATATTACAACCATTATCGATTAATTACATTATAATAGCTAAAAGCTTTCAAATTTTTAGTGTTATATTTCAGTTGAGGTGGAATAACTATGCAGTATAATGTTATATAACTCATAAAATTTAGAAAAAAAATCCCTACAAAATTACTTAGGTAAAAAAAAATCATTTACAACCTAAAAATAGTTTAGACCTTGTTAAATTACCACGTAAATAAATACATCTTTTTCCTTTGTTTTTAGGAAAAAACGAAAATTATTTTAATTGTGATATCTCTTACGCAATTTAAGCAGCATTTTAAAGTTATTCTAATAAAATTCATAATTAAAAGAACCTCGTGATAACAGATAGCGAAACATTTATTGTGACGCATACCCTAAATTTTTTTCCTAAATCAAGGAGTGACTATGATTAACAAAGATGCCTACATAAAATTAAAATACACAGATACTACAACAACAATGTGCTCAAAATGAGGTAGAGAATTAAACTATTGAAAGTTTGAAGCAAAAAAATAATTCAGTCAAAAAATACGAGATCTAACTTTTTATAGGGACTCTGGGTCCCCAAACTTTTATTTAGGGAAAGATTCTCCATTGAAAAATAATACTAACACAAAAATGACATTTGTGCGATCAAAATTCGCGGAGATATTCGAGTTTTAAGTGCGCAGAGCCCCTAAACAAATTGACAAAAGAAAATTTTCGCCCTGCCAGAGGAATAACGAGCTTTTAGATTAGGTACGATAATGAAATTTGTTTCGTCCATGTCAGAAAGCATTCACTTCTCATTGTATTCAAAAATAAATACAGATGCTACAAGACTACAAAACATAACAAGAAAAGGTAAATTATTATACAATTTTATACAAAGATATTAAACACACGAAATATGTAGAATCTAAGAAATAATATACATTGCGATTACATTGTCCGTAAAGCAACACCATTTCTACATACTGTTCCGTAGTGTACATCGTAACTTCAAGTCTTAACGAATTGCATCCAGTTAAGCAGATTTTATTCTGCAGTGAAGGGCCTACGTTATTTCAAGCAATCACTATACAGTCGGTAAATTTACATATTCGCAAATTCAGCAAAACATTTTCATTCTTTCTTATTCAATTTTTTTTCGTATTTTAATTCCCATGTTAAATAACTTTTATAGTTAAATATATTTCAGGAAAATAAAGAATATTTTGTTTTTGAAGAACTCTGAATGTGGCGAATTTCGCGTGTATATGGCCCCCAAAATCACTTAAAATAACGCTAGTGTAAAGTGGTATAAGTCATAAAGTTTCATGTTTCATTTCTCCATGGATTTTGATCGCACAAATGTCATTTTTTTGTGTTAGTATTATTTTTTAGTGGAAATTCTTTCTCTAAATATAAGTTTGGGGGCCCGGAGCCCCTATAAAAAGTTAAATTTTTTATTTTTTAACCAATTATTTTTTTCGCTTCAAACTTTCCATAACCTAACTCTCCTCCTCATTTCGAGCAATTTTGAAAATGGAAGTATGCATCTAGGACGAACGGTTGAAGAAATAGAGGTCATGAAGGTTAACTTGGAACACCTTGTACATTGAAAGTAACATGTTAAACGCTGATCTGGCGATACTTGTACAATGTAAAAGTCACACTTTCAGAATATTATTAGAACCTAATAGTTTCTGGGAACGTCAGTTTTCAAAACAGCTAGCTACACTTTGCTATTGTTCTGTAAATTACATTATATTTATACAATTACTTCGAAAGCATATCTATATACAGGGTGTCCACTCCTATCGTGGACCAATAGCTAATTTCTTAACCGTTAGAGATAAGCATATAGTTTATTTGGGAAAAAATCTCTAAATTACGAAAGGAATTTTGGGTCTATTCAATGTTTTTCAAAAAATCAAATTTTGAAAAAGTTACGAAATTTAAATTTTTATACAGCCCCCCAGTCCTATCAATCATATTTAGTAAAACATTCTTGAAACTGTAATTTTTAAAACTAAAAAAAAATCACTCTTCTACCACAAAAATTGACCGAGTTATGACGTTTTGAAAAATCAAGATTTTGAAGGATTTCGCATACGGTCCCTTCAGCGATCTCTCGATGACGTCATGAATTAATGCAAAATCTTGATTTTTCAAAACGTCATAACTCGGTCAATTTTTGTCGTAGAACAGTGATTTTTTTTTAGTTTTAAACGTTACAGTGTCAAGAATGTTTTACTAAATATGATTGATAGGATTGGAAGGCTGTATAAAAATCTAAATTTCGTAACTCTTTCAAAATTTGATTTTTTGAAAAACATTGAATAGAGCCAAAATTCCTTTCGTAATTTAGAGATTTTTTCCCAAATGAACTATATGCTTATCTCTAACGGTTAAGAAATTAGCTATTGGTCCACGATAGGAGTGGACACCCTGTATATAAAATAAAGTCGTGTTAGTTACACTACTTATAACTCAAGAACGGCTGTACCGATATGGCTAAAAATTGGTGGGTAGGTAGCTTCGAGCCAGGAGACGGACAAAGGCTATAATTTATGTGTGTCAGTTACATAAATAGAAAAACTGTCTTATTGACTAAGCCTTTTTACTAAGCCTTTTTTGACACCTCCATGGCTGAGCGACATAAAGCACACGTTCTGGCAGCTTCCGGTGCGCAGCAAACAGGTTGTAAGTTAGCGGTGCGTTGAGTGTTATTTGACTTTTTTGTGAAGTAAATTATAAACAAACGCGTTATTTCCTTTAAAATTATATGTGATAAGCTGTCAGAAACGATTGTCACTTAAGAGTTTTTACGCCTCTGAGGCTGAGAGGTAGAAAGCGCTTGATGGGATAGCTCCTGCACTGCAGTTAAAGAGGTTGTTCTTCTCACTACTATTCTATCTTCTATATATATAAAAGAAAGTCGTGTTAGTTACACTACTTATAACTCAAGAACGGCTGTACCGATATAGCTAAAAATTGGTGGGTAGGTAGCTTAGAGCCAGGAGACGGACATAGGCTATAATTTATGTGTGTCAGTTACATAAATAGAAAAACTGTCTTATTGACTAAGCCTTTTTACTAAGCCTTTTTTGACACCTCCATGGCTGAGCGACATAAAGCACACGTTCTGGCAGGTTCCGGAACGCAGTAAACAGGTTGTAAGTTAGCGGTGCGTTGAGTGTTATTTGACTTTTTCGTGAAATAAATTATAAACAAACGCGTTACTTCCCTTGAAATTTATATGTGATAAGCTGTCAGAAACGATTGCTCATTCCTAGGATCCCGATGATCCCAACCGATATGCCGTTTGAATTTAAAAGACTTCAATTTCCGATCCGTCTTCCATTTGTCATGACCTTTAACAAATCACAAGGCCAATCCTTAAAAGTTTGTGGTTTGAATCTAGAACATCACTGTTTTTCCCATGGTCAATTATATGTGGCATGTTTACGGGTCGGAAGACCATCTGCGTTGTTTCTTTTTGCGCCTGATAATAAAACAAAAAATGTTGTGCATCAGAAGGTACTTTAGTGAAGAGCAACCTATGTACTAAAATACAGAAACAATAATGAATGATTAATGTAGGTACTGAATTTTTTTTTTTTGTATTTCCTAATAATAAAAAACTTAATAAATTCAAAAATGTTCCTATTTATTGCCTTAAAGGCGGAACAGAGTTCGCCGGGTCAGCTAGTTTGCTTATAAGAAAAAAAATAAACTTTTCACTTACGTATTCTTCTTAAATTCAATTTTGAAATTAATGTGAAAGTCTTATTCGTTGAACACATTACACGCTTCAACTTTAGGGCCTCCGTCTTTTTGAAGTCTATTAAAAAAGACAGATACTAGAGCAAACACAAAGTACTAAATTGTAAAATAACATTTTGTTCAAAGATATAGAGAAAAGGCAAATAATACTACTAAAACTAACGCATTCTTATACCACCTATTGAAATAGACATTGGAAGCAACATGTTAAACGCTGATCTGGCCCTGCTTGTGCAAGTTACACTTTCAGAAAATTATTCGAACCTAATAGTTTCTGGAAAGGTCAGTTTTCAGAACAGCCATCTTCACTTTGCGATTGTTTTGTAAATTGCATTTAATTTATACAATTACCCAGAAAGCATATTTGCTCATGAGCAAAATAAAAATAAACTTTTCACTTACGTATTCTTCTTAAATTCAATTACACAATTAATGTGAAAGTTTTATTCGCTGAATACATTATAGTAATTAAATTAAGGGTAAATTAAAGTATCCAAGATCTTTTTTCGCAAAAGGAAATCTGTAAAAAAATTACTCTTCATCAATTTACCTTGTATTTTATAAATACATCCATTAGGTACGTAAATTCAATTTTCATCTGAAACCTGGAAACTATTTGCATAGTTTGCACTTTTCTCTAACTAATGATTTAATGAAATTTCATTTCCTGCTATTAAACTGTATCGTCAAGTAAAAACAAAAATATGGAGACAGATCTTAAAATGAATGACAATAATTTGCTTAGGATTTTTTTCGATTGATTTGAAACTTAGTTGTTTTCTCAAAGAAAACAAGTTTATTATTTCTGCGTGCATTAATGCCTAAACATAAAAATTATTTTCTTACCGTAAAATGGAGAGGAAAACAAGTTGTTTATTCCTGATAAAGTGCTTATTCAATTGTGTTTTTTCTTCAACTTTTCTTAAAACAAGATTGATTTTCTGTAATTATTACTGAGGGGGTTGCCTAATGGGGATTTTCACCATTTGTGCCAGTCAAGCGAAAACAAGACATTGTGTTCCGCCCGTAACTGCTCTATACTTTACTTCAAAATGGGCAAAAAACACCTTTTAATGTATTGCTTTTCAAAAACACAAAGTGAGAAAAATATGCCAGAAGCCGGATTAAATGTCAGATTTTCAATGGGATGCTCTTTTTTTTTAATAATGTCAAAAGAATTACTTGAATTGCAAAATGTTTTTTTTTAATCTTCAATGAAATAGATTCGGAGGGTACTTTGCTAGAGCTGAAAATACTAAAACTGATATTCACATTTTTCTATTCAAGTATTTTCACTTGCTAAGGACGAATTTCCGTACTCTTATTTGTAAGTTCATGTTTAAAGTTGATTAAAGTTGGAGTTAAAGAAAAAAACAAACTAAACTTTTTTTTTCTTTTTTTCAGCTATCACAAACATCTATATGTTTTTTTTTTTGGTCCTCAAACGTCGTTTAGCATCTCTTTCAGACTGGCAGTTTGCCAACGTCTCGCGTCCCGGTACTCCACCACGCGAGAACTGCGCACCAACATCTGCAGGGAGCCCATGCAGCATGTTGGAGAAGGAGTACATACACACGACTGGCTACACACACACACACACACACACTTATCGATATTCGTCATTACGAAAAGTATGAATGAAATTCGAGAAGTCAAAATTCAATCTTTTTTATTTGCTCTTTTATTTGTGCACACATCCATCATAAAAAAAAATCTGCAATATTACTAGTGAACTGGACTTACATGATGTTTTCCAGTAGCGGTACAGCTTACTCTGTAGTAGCGCTGTCAATTTTACATGAAAAATAGCTGTATAATCACTATAAAAAATATAATTTTATATAGGTTTTCTTGTTGTCCTGCAATTTTTGTCACAGTACAATAACAAAAAAGTTTTTGTTGAAGTAATGCTGCTTAAGAAAGAGCTATACTGATACTAGAAAAGTTTATGAAATTCCAGTTTACAAGAGATTTTCTACGCTGTAAATAAAACACTGTAGTACTACTACACTGTAAAAAGAACTACTGTACTACTAGAAAACTCTAGGGAACTGAGACTCCATCAACTTTGTTAGTAACAATGTGGCTATTTTTTAAGTAAAATTGACTACGTTACTAAGGAATAAGCTGGACCGTTAGTAGAACACTTTATGTAAGTCCAGTTTTCTAGAAGTTCTCTAAAAGTGCAGTAGTGTTTTTATTTTCGTGCAAAAAGCTTTACGGAAGCTCAGTTTAGTAGAGATTTTCTAGTAATGCTGCAGTTTTTGTTTTGTTTTTTACAGATTCAACTGATTTCAATTTCCTTCTGCTCCCATATAATTGTTATTTTAAAAAAGGATAGTGCAGCTGTTTATATTTACCAACAGCAATATAAAAAGACATTTGCGGAAGACGAGTGATTTGATTTCTAGTACTCAGTAATACAGCATAAAGTGATTGAGATACGAGATAGCTCATCGAGAATTGAGGTAAAATAGTTTCAAAAGAAAGATAATATTTGGGCATATGTTAATTCTCTACTATACATCGTGATTATGAGACCACAACAAATTTCTTCATCATATTTCCCTATTGGGGCGTTTTCTCTTTGGTGACTAAAGGGACTTGTGCAATAGACAGTTTGATATTTGGGTTATTGATCTTGAAGCAAGTGAACATTTTAGTCACAGAATCACAAATTTGTTTTAAAAATACAAAAAAAAAACTCTAGTTATGTGCATTATTTTTTTTTCCTAACATTCTTAGCAGATACACATTTTTTGCACAGGAAAGAACAATTTAGGCAGCAGAGAGTTAACTCAGTTATTTTATTGCACTTTTGGTTCACTTTTGCAACCATTTTCTTAAGAGGATTCAACGAGATTTTTATACCCGTGGATTCACATAGTTTCATATTTCACTTGTAATTTTCCCAATATATCACTTGTTTTTGAATTATGCCAGGAAAATTTTCTGACACTGAATCTTAATAGATTTTTCACTGAGTTCTAATCGTGTAAATGTTCTTACATGGAACATTAATTCCCTATTCTTAACCTGAAACAAAGATGCAACCACTCCAAGATTGATAACAAAAAGTAAAGCACCCATTGGGGGGAAAAAACTTTTTTGTACTTTTCTTATCCTTGCTAATACAGGATAACATTCCGTTAATATATCTACAGTTATTTTTATCAAAAAAGAAAAGCAGTAGATTCACTTGTTTTCAAAATTTTTAAGCAATTTCATAGAAACATCATTTTACTTTCCGTAAAAATCTATTTTCCTCGGATGAGAAACTGAAAAAGAATTTTGTAACATTCGAGTTCCTGTCAAATACGCCAAACTCAGGATATGTTCGTGACAAATAGTCTTCATTTTTTTGTTGAAAAGAAACAGTGGGAATCTTTCTTCAAGAACTAAATGTAAAAAATCGACGTTTCCCTCCCTCTTTTTTTCTGTGCGTGTGTTAAAAAATGTTTCTAAAGACTTTAACTTTCATAATTTATCAAAATGTGTTTTAAAATAAAGACAATGCATAGAATTTTCATGCAATAATATTTATCGTGAACAATCATTTTTCTAAGCCTCTTTTAAAACTAATTTTTACTCCTTCAGCGTTGAATGCATATTTTTATGTAATCGCGGTTTTAAGATTATTTTTATTGCTCTACCTTAAACTTTACGCTTTTTGAACCAGTTTCGATTTGATGACTATATGTCACCAATGGAAACTGGTTTCTTTAAACTAAAATCACAGGTTGCTTTAAACCACCTGTGATATTAAGAAAATACTTTTTTCAATCATTTTTCAGCAAAGAACAGAGGTCCGTCCAAACATTAAACATTGAAGAAGGCAGCTATTGGTCACATATTTAGCCATTCGCAATTGAAAAGTAAACATAATTATTATTCGGGGTATCTTAGATCCTTATTTCTCTATTTTTAACTGCCGTACTCCATAGTTTTTAGGTTTGCTGACACAGTCCCATGAATCCTTTCATACCCCCCCCCCCGGAGGGTTATTCATGGATGAAACCGTGGAGGCTGAGAAATGTCAAGAAGAGGGTGCTTGATCTTTCTCCTCTGCACCGTTTGAACAAATGCTGTGTGAACAGAATGGTTCCACATACCACAGACCCATAATATTCGTTAACATAACTTTATCCTAGCTATTTATTATTAACTTCATCATGCTTTAAAAAAAACACGTGGCATGATCAGTTTTCCTCTGGGGTTTTATAATCGTCTAATAACCAATTACAAATTTATATCTGCGACTGTCTTGGAACAAAACCCAATTTTTAACTATAATTAAATGGTTTGCTGGATAAAGGAGCTATGTTACATTTTTTTTAGAAATACAATCTGTACACAGGTAAGCATTAAGCAATGGATACAGGTACGCAAATAAAACTCGGTACATTAAAAAATACATGTCGTTAGACTATATTTTTTAATGTACCGAGGGTGAGCGTATGCTCGTTAAGTGAGCATACCTTCACTTAACGACAAAACTAGGAAACAAATAAGGTGCAACAATAAAACTGCTGCCGCTTAAATTTTATTTTTTTCCCGTCGTGTTCGTTTCATAGCTTACAAACTATTTGCCTGCTTCTAAAATTTTCAGTTCCGAAATTTGGAACACAACCTACCACTACCGATAAAAACCTTTTTTTTATGCAGATGTAAAAGGTGGAGCGATATTTAATTTCAAAACTCGAGTATTAGTCAGTCCCCCCCCTCCCCCCACACACACACCAACATCAGAAAAAGCACGAAAAAAGTAATAGTCAGTGTTCAAAAATTCACGTACCATGAAAGTAAATAATTTCTCACAGCTGCAATGAAACTAAAAGCATCTTCTTAAAAGTCATTTTACGAACTTTAATTAATGAAAGAATGTTTTTACTCGCTTGTAAATAATTTTTGAGGTATGAAACGAAAACTGAAAAAGGGCACCTAAAATTCATAAGCAACCCATCAGTCAGAAACCTTCCCTTTTTATAATAATTACATATAAAAATTCTGTTTTATTTCAAAAACAGAATTTGCAGTGAAATCTTATACTAGTTAGTGAAAAATTTGCAAGAACAAACCACAATTAGTAGCCCATCGTAAAACATTAGTCGGTATTGTTGAAATAGAGTTCGTATAACCTTGGAATATTTTCATCTAAGTGATCAGAGTAAGTTGTACTGCTGCGGCAACCTTTTGACTGACATCATTTTTTAACACCCGAAGCAATAAAGAAGGAGGTTATAAATTTGACGTGTCTCTATCTGTGTATAGTATATGTGTCTGTGGTAAAGTAGAGCTCAAATGAATGAACTGATTTTGATTTTTTTTCTTTGAAAGGAGAATGCATTGAAGGTGTCCTTAGCTAGGCTTCATCTTCGTTTGACATTAGTTAACGAAGAAAGTAGTTAAACACCATGAAAATTAGCGTTTATTCATGATTTTTGCTTAACTGGAGACATGCTTAAACATTTAAGCAATTAGAACCAAATTAAAACGGAATTTTTCTGCGTCTTATAAAGGGAGTTTGGAACTAAGCACATTTTTTTAGCTGATTTGCAACATAACTAAGCCTTTTTTTCATGCAATTCGTAGCTAAAGTAATTGTTGGCCGACAAGGAAAGAATGCTCAGTGATTCAAACTCTTTATCTTTTGCCAGTTTTGTTTACAAATAAAATACTTGTAATTAATTTTAGTATAAGACATTTAAAATATTTCTCAATTTTCCCTCTTGATTCTGGTTTCGAGACTAGTAAGTTTAAATTCGGGCAATTGCTCTTTTTCGTGTTTCCCCTGTCCTCTCAAAAACAATTAGATATATTTTAATTGTAAATACGTTCTGACCCGTTTAGTTTGTCTTAATGTGAGTTCGGCAATTAAGGTCCCCGTTTGTTTTTTATTTTTTCTTTAATCACGATACTTTTCGAAATTAATCTCCACCTGTCTATTTCATATCCATTCGGCGGTTTTGTCCCCTTTAAAAATGATTTTGATTATGTTTCATTTGAAAACTTAGCTAAATTTTCTCATTTAAAACTTAAATATAACTTTTTTGATGATCCTCCTCTCCCCTCCGTTAGTGTTTCTTTTAGGAAAAACAGTATTTTGGTTTTTTTTCTCCTACCTTTTCTTTAACCTTCTGATAAAATATTATAAATTCTTTTTATTCAAACTCGCTTAAAAATAAAGAAAATGAATGATTTCCTCTCTTTTAATGGTACACTGCTTTATGCTGTTTTTAAGGGGACGTGTTTTTGGAAGATAAAAGAAAATAGTGCGAAAGAAAATTAATGGAATTCTTCTGTTCCTCAGAAATACGCTTAATTAATTTATTTTACTACTTTCTTCACATCGTTACGGCTTTTAGTTTTATTCTTACGTGCTTCAAGATTAAGAAGAATATTGTGTGCTCTTGTATATTTATCATGTTGTATAATTTTCTATGATAATTAAAATTAGAATTTAATTAATATATTTGAAGTGCAAAACTACAAAAAAAATTGTATTAATTATGATGTAATTATAAGAACATACATCTTGTTTCTTAAATTTAAAACGTTTAATCATGTTAAGAAAAGAGGAAAAAAGACCTTTTATTGGAAAAAAAAAATCACAAGCAAAGACAATCTATTCTATTTTCTCATTCAAGGTCAGATTTTAGTTTTAAATGAACTTAAAAGTTATGTATTTTAAACATTAAAAATTCAATGGCAAAACCGTACTAGTTTTTCAAAAGATATAAATAAAGTGCACCTAAGTCGTATTATTTTATGCAAGAAAAAATGTTTCTTTTTTTTTTTCATGTACAGTCGTTGAAATTAGAGCAGGAAATAGGGCATACCAAGCACACTTAAAAATGCAATGAAACATTTCTAAGTATCCACTTGAAATCAGTTTTCTGCACCACTTAAAAATTAAACATAATATCATTTGAAAAGCATATAAAGTACATATAAAAAGAACAATTAAAAACAGCATGCTCTAAAACAGCTTATACTGAAGTGTAATGGGAAAACCTTAATATTTTATTATTATCATTTTTTAAACAGTATATTGCATTTTTGAATTGATCATTTGTTTTATAACTTACTTGTATTTTAAAATGCTAATATAACATATTTCTAGCGTGAAAGTTTTTTATTCAATTTATCATCTTACAAATTTTATTTCTTTCTACTTAATACCATTAAAAAAACTTACAATGAATAGGGAAAGGTTTACCAGGTTAAAAACTCGAAATGCACTGTATGTTTATATTCTAAAGCTTTCACAATAATTTTTCTTGAAACATGATTCTTTGAACTATTTTTACTAATTTTGGAAACGTATGTTTTTTTCTAACTCTTCTGTTACAGTCGATTTGCTAAAGTTATTGACTACACTACAGTCGAGGTTCCCCCATACCTATCACTACAAGTATTAAAGCCGGTAGAAAGGAGTTCTCAGAACAGTTTTTGTTTACTCATTTATCTAGTTTTTAATATAGATCAGGTGCTAAGGAACCCCTGATTCGAACATTCCAAGAAGTATGGATTTGGAGAGAGACCTTGAAGGACAGGATATAAAATCCATCAGTATATAGCCACAAATAGATGTCCGCAGAATTGCGTATTACGCTCTGAAATATATGCAAAACTCAATTTATGGTTGATAACTTAAAAGTAACCGCTTGAAGATGTTCTTCTATTCTACAAGTAATCCCACATTCACACACAGTAAATTATAGGATGCCAGTGAATCTTTTCCGGGGTTACTTCGGAAACACATTCATAAAATTCCGTTTTTTGCTGATTTTGTTGTTTTCTAAAACATTGTACAATAAATTTTCCTTTTCAAAAAATTCTCCTCTTAAAAAACTTCTAAATCATCACAAGAAAATACAGATAATCCAAAAATAAAACAGTTCTAATATTTGCATGGACAGTACCATTGGAAAATTGTATTTATAAAATTAAGTAAGTTATTTTGGAGATGTAGTAAGAGTTCGTTCTCTTTAATATCGTTGCCATAATAGAACAGCTTGTTTGCAATAATTCCTTGTCGTCAGTGTTATGAAGAAAATAAATTGCACCTTGATTCAGGAAAAGTAGTTGTATAATTTTAAAACTCTTGCTTTGAAGCGGCAAACTACTTCTTTTATCCTAAGACTTGATAAGCTTTTACGATAATTAGGTTTTGAGAGCTTCATCAGCTATGAAGACAGCCCAAAAAAACCATGAACCAATATACTTTTTTTAATTTTGCATCGCTCATGGTGTCATCGTTATATTTTTACAAAGTCCATTGTTATGCGCCATTTTACAAATAAGTGAGGTTATTCCTTTTTCAGTTGATTATGTCTACATTCAGCTAATATCATGATGTTATACTAAGTGTTTTTAAAATGTTTTCCGAAAGTTTTATTATTTCTTGTAGTCAAAAAGTAAGTAGCATATACTATAGAAAATTAATAAATTGCAAAATTACGAATAAAGTAATTTTGCTACAGCTTATTTGAATGTGAATATTAAATTTATATTGTAATTTGTTATTGTCAAAACTTTTTTTAAGAATAGGTAAATCTTAAGCTGTGCTCCCTGTAAAACGTAATGAAATACAAGCATTGTTATTCCTCTCCACACATTTTCAGAGAGTTATTGCAAGTATAACATCAATTCTTTCCAAATCAATAGTTTACGATGATTAAAGGGGCAAGTCGATAAAGGTGATGTGTGAAATATTTTTTAATTTCTAGAAAAAGCTTTCAAAAAAATGCTGCGTTATTTTTTTAATAGATTTTTTTCAAAGGGTAAAACAGGGTCATATTCTTAGTTACTAACCATTTCTGTGACTAAGAGGACATGATACTCATGGACTTATCACCTTATTCCATAGTAAAAAGAAAGTTTCAAAAATTGTCTCATATCACCTTTATCCGCTTGCCCCTTCAATTGAAGTAGTGTTCTTAACAATTTGGCCATCCATTGTATATCGAAGCTAATTTTTAGTACTATTTTGTTAATGACTTTTTTTAACTGGTAAGTTGTTATAACGCACGTCATTGTTATGGCTTCATTTTAATTGACTTTTAAGTTATCGGAAAAAAAAGCGTCTTTTTCCTCGCTGTTTAGAATACCCATAGAGTAGTAGTTGCGCTGTAACACTTATATAAAGCGAAACCTACATTATTTTAGCAACAATAGCTGCCAGATCAATGAAAGTAATAGTAAATGAGAAAACCTATTCGCTAACTATAATCCAATAACAACATTCCTACCTTTCAATAACTCATTTTCTTAGTTATGTGTTTTTAATGACACTTTCGAAAGACTACGAAATGACATATAATTAGTTGCAAAATTTGCTTGTCCGTATTCAAATAGAGAAACGTTATAGATTTTTCTCTTATTATTTCTTCGGCTTTTGCATTGATTCTTACTTCCATAAATGAAAAATGCCAATGCCATCAAAGTTGCGAAGCATTTCACATACTCAAGTGACTTCTTTTCATGTACTTTACACTAACTGTTTACTATTACTTGTCCAAATAGTTAGACAGCAATATAGTGAACACTTACACTGTAAAAAATTAATGTTGTTTTTGCAGTTTAATACAGCTAATTATAAAGCAATAAACTGTAAAAATTGCTAATCTAACAGTAATAAACTAAAATTTGCTAACTTTACAGTTTATTTCCGTACATTTTACGATTTTGAACTGGAACCTCTGCTGCCAATATTATACTGTTGTTTTTACAGTATAATACAGATAAATTTTACGGCAATAAACTATAAAATTGCTAACTTTACTGTAAAAAACTAAAATTGCTGGTTTTACAGTTTATTAAAGTGTATTTTACAGTTTTAACTTGAAACCTCGGCTGCCAGTATTATACTGTAAGAACAGCAGTTCATTTTTGAAGTGTATTAATTCGGGTCTTATTAAAGCGGATTTCGATAATCTGGAATATTATTTAAATGTGCATACTCTATAAGAGTGATTCCATACCAACTCACCAGAAAAAAGAAAAGTTGGTCGCACGACCAACTCGGATTTTCTTTTAATTTGGCACACATGTTGATCATATAGAGGCATGGAAAAGTCCAAATTGTTAGCTTCCTGCTCCACTTATTTTCTGAGATACATGCCCTCAAAGTTTGTCCGCCACATCAAAATACTAAAAAAGTGATGTTATTTAATCATGTTTTATAAAAAATCGTACTCATGCAAAATAAAAGTCTTGGATATCTATGGAAATTAGTTACTTCATGCATTCAGAAAAAAAATACTAGAATGTTCATAATGAAGATTGCTAACTTACAGGGCTCTTTGAAGTTGTAATCACAAAAACTCGATTTTGCCGATTTTGCTAAAATTGAGGAATTTATTCCAAAAAAAGGAGGACATAATCAAAGGTTTACTCAGTTTCTGGTAGTGTACAGATGTATACTATAAATGGTTACACAATGCATAACTTGGATTTCTCACTCCTTCTTGAAAATATTTAAGCTTAAAGATAAGCATATAAGGCAAAAACATGCGTTTTTGGCCATCTTGGCAGCCATTTTTCTCATAAAGGGAGAGCAATAGAAACTTTAATTTTTTAAAAAAACAAGCCACTGATATGTTAGCGATTCACAGGAAAAGAGTTTACTTTTGGTTATTTCTTCCATTAAGAGATATCCTGCTGACAGTATATGCATGTTTTTCGCGACGACCATATGCTTTTGTTCCCCCTCTCATGGACTTAAAATTAATTATACCAAAAAATAACGATATATTTATTAATAGCTGTATTATCTACCCAATATATCATGAACTTTAATTTATTAAATCATTGTACAATAAATTAGACAATTGATGAAAACAAGAAATAGTATTTCTCTGATGCCAGAGCATTATGCATTCATAATTATAAAACACTAAATACTTTCAAGAGAAATTAATTAACATAAAGGAGCTCTAAATATTTATATTATAAGCAATACCCAATCTTGTGATTCGGATACTCTTGTTTTTAATTGCAAAATTTCTTGACTATCACATGAATGTCAAGAAAATAAATGAGGTCTTTTCGTTTGATGTAGGATATTTTATGACAAATTTCATTTCATGGGCTACTAACTGAGCATGGGGATAAAGAGATATTAATTTCAGCATCGAATTCCATATTACCTTATTAACAGTTAAATATTTACAAAATAATTAAATAAATAATTTAATATAAAGCCATGCTTGAAGAATTAAAATTAATGCAACTAATTTATTGCCATACTGATCTTTACGAAATTGACATGCGTTGAGCACTGATAAAAACTGACAAGAATAAGTTTACTCACTAAAATACTAGTTCACAGATACTATAAAGCATTAGCTGTACTGTAAAAACAACAGTGTAATACTGGCAGCCAAGGTATCAGTTTAGTACGATAAAATACACAGTAAATAACTGTAAAACTAACAACTTTCGTTAATTACTGCAAACTAGCAATTTTACAGTTTACTACTGTAAAAATTAGCAATTTTTCTAGTTTATTGCTGTAAAATTGCTATAAAATTAGCTCTATTATACTGTAAAAACCTTAATGTTTTTATCTGTAGAGACCAGTTACTTCGCGGATAAAGGGAGCCCTTTCATCAGTGAAAAAACAATAAACAAGAAATGGTAAGTGAGTAAATATTAGCATTAGCGAAACTCAGTTTTATATGTAATATGTATTTTTATTAATTAGTGAAAGAAAAGCTTCAAAACTTTGCTAAGTGAGTGAAGGTTAAAGTGCCCATTTGTAATCTGCTGCACTCTTTTAATGGATGGCACTCTTTAGGCAATTGATAACGGTAATATATATATATATATATATATATATATATATATATATATATATATATATATATATATATATATATATATATATATATATATTATATATATATATATATATATATATATATTAGGGTGTATCGAAAAAAACTTTTTTTCGAAATTCAATTTACTAAGTTGATAAAAAGTTGCCCCTACCTACCCACATATTCCACAAAAAATTTCAGTCTAATCAGAAATTGTTTAGGTGTTCCGCACAAGGCCTGAAGTTTGTGAATTTCTTCAAAAGTATTAGTTTTTTCTCATTTTTTTTTTTAAAATATTAAGAATAACTGTAAAAAATAATTCAAGTTGAAAAATGTACACAGCAAAGTCTGAGTACAAAATTGGGTTTGAAAAAAGTATATGAAACAACATTTAGATCTTCCACATTTATTCTAAACTTACGTAATTTTCACCAAAACTAGCATTTTATAAGGCCATGCGGCTTGGTTAGAAACTTGTTTATGAATGTGGAATCTAACTGAATTAACACTTGAAACTGGGAATCATCTGTAATTTATGTGGAGTAAAAAGTAAAATAATATAAACTATAAACAGAATCTAAGCCCCTCGTCACACAGTGCCCGCGTTCTATCGGGATCCCCGTGATAGTAAACGAAATACAGCTCCGCTAGCGTAGCTGCTATAGGATTGTAGAAGAACATATTTTTTTGGTTGAGGAAACATACTCTAAATATTTCGGACATGGTGCTCCAGTAAATGTCCCAGAGAAAGAAATTGAAACTTCAGCTTCACGATTTAAAAAAAAGTTATATTGATAAAGAACCTAAAAGCTATCGGTTGTGATGGCACATCAGTTAACACTGGAAAATCAAATGGTGCTATTAGACTTCCAGAAAAGTCTTTAGAACCCTCACTTTACTATGTTTTCTTCATTTAATGAATTACCACTCAGAAAGTTAACGGTGGCTCTTGATAGGTCGACTACTGGACAAAATTCTTTTAGTTGACCTATTGGAGAATTCTTGCAATATTGCTAAGATCTACCAGTCATGAACTTTAAGATAATAGAACGCGTTTTACCAGAAGTTGATGTCAAAGAATTGAGTCAAAAATACTTATGGGATGTATCTAAAGCTGTAATGTCTGGCAAATGTTCTCAAAATTTAGCAGAAAGGAACCCAGCAAGCTTTTCTCATGCAAGATGGCTCACGATGGCAAACAGTTTTGAGGCTGCACATCGCAACTAGTGATCCAAGTTCAGAGTTAAATAAACTAGCAGAATTTATAATAAATGTTTGTGCTTTCTACTTTTTCACAATCGAATCTCAGCATAAAATTATTCATGCACCTAAGCATTTTTTTAAAATCATAGATTGCAGCAAGCATTTGGATACAAATCTCCAGAATGTTTTCCATTCCACATTGTAATGAAGTCATCTTGCATGGGAAAAGCTTGCAGGGTTCCTTTCTGCTAAATTTTGAGAACATTTGGCAGACATTACAGCTTTTGACACATTCCATAAGTATTGTTGACTCAATTCTTTAACATTAACTTCTGGTAAAACGCGTTCTTTTTTCTTAAAGTTCATGACTGGTAGATCTTAGCAATATTGTTAGAATTCTCCAATAGGTCAACTAAAAGAATTTCGTCCAGTAGTCGGTCTATCAAGAGCCACCGTTAATTTTCTAAGTGGTAATTCATTAAATGAAGAAAACATACCACGGCTTGTTGTGAGGGTTCTAAAGACTTTAATGGAAGTCAAATAGCACCATTTGATTTTCCAGTGTTAACTGATGTGCCATCACAACCGATAGCTTTTATGTTCTTTATCAATAAATTTTTTTTTTCATAAATCATGAAACTGAAGCTACAATTTCTTTACCTGGGCCACTTACTGGAGCACCATGTCCGAAATATTTAGAGTCTGTTTCCTCAACCAAAGATATATGTTCTTCTATTCAATCCTACAGCAGCTACGCTAGCGGAGCTGTATTTCGTTTACCATCACGGGGGCCCCGATAAAACGCGGGCACTGTGTGATGTGGGACTTAGATTCTGTTTATAGTTTATATTATTTTACTTTTTACTCCACATAAATCACAGATGATTCCCATTTCAAGTGTTAATTCAGTTAGATTCCACATTCATAAACAAGTTTCTAAACAAGCCGCATGGACTTGTAAAATGCTAGTTTTGGTGAAAATTACGTAAGTTCAGAATAAATGTGGGAGATCTAAATGTTGTTTAATATACTTTTTTTCAAACCCAATTTTGTACTCAGACTTTGCTGTGTACATTTTGCAACTTGAATTATTTCTAACATTTACTCTTTTTATTTAAAAAAAAAATAGAAAAAACTAATATTTTTGAAGAAATTCACAAGTTTCAGGCCTCGTGCGGAACACCTAAACAATTTCTGATTAGACTGAAATTTTTTGTGGAATATGTGGGTAGGTAGGGGCAACTTTTTATCAACTTAGTAAATTGAATTTCGAAAAAAAGTTTTTTTCGATACACCCTAATATATATATATATATATATATATATATATATATATATATATATATATATATATAATATATATATATATATATATATATATATATATATATATATATATATATATATATATATACTGATTTCTCTTTTTGTTTTTACTTTCATAAAAACTATTTTGGGAATAATATTTTTATGCGTCTTTTGTTCTATAATTCTGATTATCAACAAAGTCAATGATTAATTATTATTTAGTTAAAAATAAAATATTACATTGAAATGTCCTCCACATGCCCTTTCCCATAGGTGCAATTTTCACAATCAATGGAATTTTTTTCTCAAGATTTTTTTATTTATAAATGTGAATGTGTGCAAGATGTAAACCACAAAAGAAGCAAAATAATGTGAAAATAATGTCTCTAAAAATTAATCTAAACTTTGTCCCAGCGATTATCAGTCACCCACGTGTCTGAAAAGTATAGATATTTTTCTCTGGAATGTTTTATTTTAAAATCTGGCAACACATCTTAAAATGAAGCATGGAACTGTGTTATTCTTGGCTGAAGATTAATTTTGCTGTTCTGCAATTACTTTTGATAAAAAGCAAGCTAAACTCAACTTTCAAGGCAAGTGTTTTTCATCTTTGTCATTTACATTTGTCATTACAGAATGTAAGTAAAATGTACATGTAAAAATTTTTTGATGATGAATGGTCCTAAATCTTACATTTGTAGGTTCTTATTCAAAGTTAAGCTGAAAAATAATCAGATATGACTTTTTGAGAACATATTACTTGTGTTTTGTCATTCACATGCCCTTTTTCTTATACCATTCACATGCCCCAATATGAGACCCGTGGATGAATCAAAAGCCAAACAGGACAAAGTTTAAAAATTATGTCTAACAGTTTACAGGTTAAAAACTTTCACTAATATACGTATGGTGTTTACACTTATTGTATTCACATACCCATTGTGTTATTCACATACCCATTGTGTTATTCACATACCCATTGTCTCATCCACATGTCCTTTTTATCATTCACATGCCTTAAAAAAAATAATAAAATTGCAAAAATACAATAAAATATAAACATTTAAGCTATGCTGATATTTTATTTTAATTATGTAACTTATAAAGTGCTGTGCTGTTTTTTTTTTCAGATTTTAAATTTTAAATTATTTTTTTGAAATCTACATGTTAGAAATATTCCCGTATTTGTAGAATCACCTATATACTGATTGTGAAAACGGAAATGTGTGGGAACGGATGTGTATAGACAATAATGCGCATTTTGGGTCGGCACCACAGTTAATATACTGGAAGAAATAGTAATATTATTAATGGTCTAAATTTATAAACAAATGTTCAGCATGTAGTCCATTTTGGCATTTTATTGTGTGTAAAATGAAACTTGAGCTTTTTTGGTACTTATTTTTATTTTTCTATTACTAAGTCCAACTAACTGAATTATATTAAAAAGTTAAAAAAATCATGCGTTTTCCCTTAATATAAGTTCGGCGATTTGAGTGATTTTAAACGTTTTAAAAACTGCAAAATTAAAAAAAATCCTATATATATATTTTTAATGCACGCTGAAATAAAGTAACAAAGCAGCAGGTCTTTTTCTTTCTAATTTACCCATAATGGAAAAAAAATCATTCAAATCCTCATTTTCCTTTTGCAACAGAAACATTTACTTCGTTTCCAGTTAATTAGTAACCATTCCGACAGTTAACTTGTTTTCAGTTAATCAGCTACCATTTTGAAAGTTATTTTATCCTAATTAACGAAAAATTGATAAACCTCTCATAAAAACAATTAAATCCCTTTACTTTAAAATAGCATGTTTATTTTGCACTTTTTTTAGCTTGAGAATTTTTTGAAAAAAATTGAAACGAAAGCCAAACAATTTACTTAGCTTTCAAATTAATTAAGATTTTTTTTTTCTTGCAATCTTTTATTGAACATAATTTTCGCTTATTAACGACTCACAATTTTTTTACAGCTCTAGGAATTATATTATATACTTTATAAAAAGTACTCATAACAGGTTTTGTCGAGTGAAAATTATTTTGCCATGACTATCATGATTTTGTAAATAACGAAGAATACGTTACATGGAGAACGTTAACAGAAATATGTTGTGGTCCCCTCACTACTTATTTTACGTCTATTAAATAATTGATGTTTTTAATAACTCAAAAGAAGGGCACGTGTACTCATGTATGACTTAAAGCCATTTCACCATGGTTTTCATCATTAAAAAAGGTAAATAACGAGGCATGAGTTATGTGAAAACGTGAACACAAATCTGCTATTTATCCCACACTACTATTTTTCACGTCGATTGAACACTCGATGCTTTTTAAAAATTTAAAAGAAAGGGTGTGTGTGGTCATGGACTCGTCTTAGAAATAACAATTATTTTATAAATAGCTTTCTGACTTTTTTTCTCTTAGAAAAGTATGGTAAACATAAACAGTTGTACCTTCAACTGTAAATGAAAGAGACGTTTCTATTACTGTCTGAGATCTAAAATTGCATTAAAACTGTATGGAACGCAAAAAAGATAAGATTCAATAAAATATAATATAATAAGTATACTGGAAAGCACTTTTTGTAATAGCACCACGATGTAAAAAACCGATGCAAAAAAAGTTTTGCAGAGACTTTGCCAAGTATCATCAAATTTAACATGATTTAATGAATGCCTTGATATTGTCAACGGTGTCAAAACTACTAAGTGGTTTGATCTATGATTAATAGTAATTTTATTACTATTTAAATAAGGAAACAAAATATCTGGTGTGGACACCGTGTTTTATCCTTACACGTCAATATAATAACTGATTTTCTTAATAGCCCAAAATAATGGTTACATGTGCTCTTGTACGTACATTAAAAGCACTTCTCAAATAAAAGCATTTTAGACATTTTTCTCCATATGACATAATTGAAGACATGAAGAACGGAAATTTCAAATGTGAAGAAAAGTGGCGTTTTTATTAGCGTCTGTGACCTACACTGAAGTGACAAAAGTCATGGGATAGCAATATGCAAATTTTCAGATGGCAGTAGCATCGCATAGAACAGGTATAAATGCGCAGTGCTTTTACAGAGCTTTCATTTCTGTTCAAGTTATTCATGTGAAGAGGTTTTAACGTGATGATGACCGCACGACGTGAATTAACAGACTTTGAACGCGGAATGTTAGTTGGAGCTAGACGCATGGGTCATGCCATTTCGGAAATCGTTAGAGAATTCAACATTCCCAGATCCACTGTGTCAAGAGTGTGCCGAGAGTATGAAATTTCAGGCATAACATCCCACCATGGACAGCGCAGTGGTCGACCGCCTGCACTTAAAGATCGAGACCGGCGACGTCTGCAAAGAGTCGTAAATTCTAACAGACAAGCAACACTGCGTCAAATCACCGTAGAAATCAATGTGGGACGTACAATGGACGTGTCTGCTAGAACTGTGCGGAGAAATTTGGATTTCTTGGGCTATTCCAGCAGAAGACCGACTCGAGTGCCTTTACTGACAGAACGACATCGCTTGCAGCGACTCTCGTGGGCACGTGAGCATATCGGTTGGTCCCTAGATGAATGGAAAACCGTGGCCTGGTCCGATGAGTCACGATTTCAGCTGGTAAGAGCCGATGGTAGGGTTCGAGTGTGGCGCAGACCCCACGAAGCCATGGACCCAAACTGTCAGCAAGGCACTGTTCAAGCTGGTGGTGGCTCCGTAATGGTGTGGGCTGTTTTTTCATGGCATGGACTTGGTCCTCTAGTGCGACTGGACCGAACATTGACTGGAAATGCTTATGTGCAGCTACTTGGAGATCACTTGCAGCCATTCATGGACTTCATGTACCCAAACAACGATGGGATTTTTATGGATGACAATGCGCCATGTCACCGGGCCACAACTGTTCGCAATTGGTTTGAAGAAAATTCTGGACAATTCCAACGAATGATTTGGCCACCTAGATCGCCCGACATGAATCCCATTGAGCATTTATGGGACACCATCGAGAGGTCTGTTCGTGCCCAAAATCCTGCCCCATCAACGCTTTCACAATTATGGACGTCTATCGAGACAGCATGGCTCAATATTCCTGCAGAAGACTTCCAACGACTTGTTGAGTCCATGCCACGTCGAGTTGTTGCACTTCGCCGGGCAAAAGGAGGGCCGACACGATATTAAGAGGTATCCCATGACTTTTGTCACTTCAGTGTAAAGCCTCATGGAACTTGTATGAAGGACGTTATTAGTTACTGTTTATTTTCATCTAGTGATTTTAAGAAAGATGTGCTTAAGTATTAAGCTTCATTTTTTTATGAAATCTTATTCTGTCTTAATATATCATTGATTCAGTTACATGCAGATCTTTAAGACTTTTAAATATTTAAATTGCAAAAATGGAAAAATAAATTTTTGACAGACTTTAAAAAAACATTATTTTAAGCTACGCATACTACATATTCTACTACAGACACTTTTTTGCCTTTTCTAGTGCATTTGTGCTTACCAAACTATGTTTTTAACGTGAAGATTTTTAGGTATGATTAATGATTTCCTCCTTTAAATTGTTAATATCATAAATTCAACTTTCAGATAAATTTTATGCGCACTTTCTACTTTTCTACAGAGGGGAAAAAGAAGTCTTTGATAAAAGCTGAAAGAGCTTACATTTTTTCTTACGTGTATAGAACTTAAGTTATGGTTTTAAAATATATTTTTGAGGTGTTGTGTGCGATACGTGGTAGAAGAAATTAGCATAATGGCTTTCGAGCCTTTTATCTTTAAAAGATTTGGAATAAATCCAAGCGTAAAATGTATGATAATGCTTTTCATACTTTGTTTCAAAAGAAAAAGGCTAAAATAAATAATAAAGTGCATTTAAACAGTTTTTAGAATATGAAATATTTTGGGGGGTTAAATTCATCAAGTTTCATTTATTAGAATGTATGTATTTACCTCTTTGGACAAAGTTAATATCTTCTCTAAAATACATAAAGATTTTTTTAGTGTTTTCTTTTTATTTTGTGAGCATGAAACAGCCAAAAATGTGGTTGCATAAGGTTTTGTATGTAAACTCAATAAGTTAAGGCATAAATTAAAGAAATTAAGTTTTCAATATATTTTAATCCTCATGTGAATTTACATATTTATTACTAATTTTCGAAAATGGGCTGAAAAATTCAGTTATCTTTTCCTTTTGTATAGGTGGACTTTTCAACTTTATTTATTAGGGTTGATTTAAGTTCTAACTGCAACCAAGTAATTGCTCAGTTGTAATGCTATTCTCCAAAAAAATGGGTCTGTCGAAATTTTTAAGAAGCTCAATCAGAACACAATTATAATTTATTTTCATCTAAACATCTTACTTTCACCAATTCGGGTTAAAAAAACTGAAGTTAATTTTCAGGTACTAGTTGATATTTACTTAACACAACACAAGTTAATAAGGTATACATAATGTTGCTCGTTTTTACTTCTTCTTTTCTTTCTTCAAATATGAAACACATTAAAATTTTAGACGAAAAAATTGTATACAAGTTTTGGCAATTATGAATTTTTAATCCATTTAATGTTCACTCAACTGAAGTTGTATCAGATCTTTTGCTTGATTTTCTCATTGATCGGTGAACTTGCCTCGTTTACAAATCAGATGGAATGAAAATAGCAGATTATTATTACGTTTTGATTCGTAATTAATTTACGTATATTAACTTAAAGAACGTTCTTCGATAATAGTTTTCCTTTTAAAACTCATATTGAGGTTATAATCTGAATGATGTTATTTGCCAGAAGATGAAAAAATCTGATTATAAGTGAATGAAAATATTCGATAAAGTTTTTAAAAGTTTAGTTTATAAAAAGCTTCAGGAAAAGTATTTTATCATTTCAAATGCCATTTTATTGACAGAATCAAGTCTAAGACGTTGTTTAATCTTATACTTTCTTGTTCATTGCGTTTAAATGGGAAAAAAATATGAGTTCAGAAAATTGCAAAGCATAAAATGAGTAGGTGAAACAATGATAAATATCAACAGGGTGCTAACATACTTTGCACTAGATATTATCTTATTGCCTGTTGTAACATGACAACAGTTTAAGGTTGACTAACACAAACGTTTTTCAGCCTTCATGTAACTTTTTATTATAGCTCAAAATATAATAGGAAACACTCGAAAAAGGGCTCACGTATAAGTTAAGCCTGTAATCAGACCCCGGAAAGCAAATGTCAGAGAAGTACTGATGATGAAAATAGCATTGCCAAAACCTGGCAATGACAAGAAATACACAGCATGGTCAAAATGGATCACCTGACACTTAGGTATGTAAACTGTCCATAATTGCTTGATAATGCTACTAGGATTAAGATTGTGTATATGAATGGTTTCGAAATTCGTGAGGGGAAACAGGGCTCCAAAGAGATCAAATATCCACACTATCTCTTACTGACTAATATTCAACTCTGCGGAGAAATGTCTGAAGTTTGCGTTTTTCGTAATGTGTGTTATTGTAACTAGGAAATGAACAGCAGTAAAAAAACATGTACGTATTTATGCTCACTTGATGCAGCCAAAGTGAAACAATTTAATGTCAGATAAATGGAACTTGAAAGTTGGCGTCTTGTAAATTGGGCACCGGGAGCCAATGTTTGGACACCATTGAGTGGGAGTGTGTTGTTTTGTGTATATGGATATGGGGGGTCCAGACATTAGGCGCGAATACGATTTGGCGCTTTTTAAACTATAGTTGGGTTTCTAGAAAAATTATTGTCTTGGAAAAAATAGTGTATATTAATGTAGAATTCATCACAAGTGTTATATTAAGCTTGATTTTTTTTAAAATCTTACTTTATTTTTCAAAAAATTTACAATATTACTCCATCTTGTAGAAAAACAGGTGTATTGAGCAATATAGATCACAAATTTAAACGATTGTGCTTTCCTTTTAGCAACCCGAGGGGGAGGTTGTTTCCGAGATACTTCAGATTCCCAATTACATCAAACCAAATGCAATAAAATAAAGGAAATCGTTTTAACAGAGTTAACCATCAGTTAAATCAATCCAACTCGATCCTTGAGTGCCTTAAAATAGGACAGATGTCATTGTGTAAATACTTAACCTTATAGGTGACAATACGTATTTAGAATGAAAATTTTCCCACCTTCGAGAGCAATAAACTCGAGCAGTCTGCGAGAAAATTTTTCTGAATAGGAAAAAAATGTTTAAAAAAGGAGGGAATCGATTCTCCACTTTCTAATAAATAAAAATATTTGCCTTTACCAAAGATGCTATCATCACTAAGCAAAAATTAATTATAATTACAACTACTTTCTTTTATCATTACCCAACAGATACACTTACATAAGCAATATAATGGGGCTCTGCTTGAATAGAATACATATGAGACTCGACAATAGCTATTTATTAAGGGGTTAAATACAATGCTTTTCGCTGAAACAATTACCAGCATCAGAAGAAAAAAAACGATCATGATATCGATTATCTTCTGATATAATTCTTTTCTGAAGAGAGGATGGAAATGTTCAAATCCTCAACTTCGAAAGAAAGGGGATTTCTTGTTAGAATATTTCAGGGGATAATAGAGGGGATTTTGCAGATTATGTTTTGAAGTATCATTTTAGTATGTTTTATGAGATTTTGGACTTCATTCAAAAACAACAAGACGAAACACATCTTCAGTAATACTGACCAAATATTTTTATGAAAAAGTTGTTAAACTGTAAAAATCAATTTTTCCTTGAAAATTAATTTTTAATTGTAACACAATTATAAAAATGTAATTTTTGTCAGAAATCACTGTAGACATTTATGAAATTCGGGAGGATTTAACTAGTACCAAGCATATCAGAAATTGGTGCTTCATCATTTTGAGGTTCACCCGAAGAAATTAATAAAAATTACTTTGCTTCAAATAGATTGCTGATATACAATGCACCTTCAACTTGGTCATTCCATCCAAGAACTGCAGTTTCGTTCTTGTTATCGGAATAGGAAATAACCGAGCTGATGGAAAAAATCCTCTTGTAGAAGCAAAGAGTTCCAAAAAAAAAAACGGGTAGTTAATGTAAAATTAGAACACCCAGCGAAAGACCGCACGATAGTACGTTACAGCTCATTAATTCACCAGTGTTTTGGCACTATTTGCTTCGATAAGAGGATTTTTACCTCCAGCTCGGTTACTTTCTATTCCAGGCAGATGACTGCATCACGAAAGCGAAACTGCATTCTTTGGATGGAATGACAGAGTTGGCGGTGAATTGTGTATCTGCAGGTTTTTGAACGAAAGACACTTCCCTAAGCTTCAGAGTTCTAACTGGAAAAAAATTATTTTAAAATATTGGTTGTAATTATTTGTTCTTTCTGAATTGAAAATACCTGTGATTTTTATAAAACGCAATAAATATTTTAATAAATTGATTCAAAGGTTCCTTTTTGTATTGGATTAAGACGATAAAAACTTAAATACCATAAGCGGAATAAATAGCCAATAAAATAGAAAAATTTTAAGCTACATACAGTATGTTATAGTTAGACTTATTATAAAAGAACGTTGTAGTAAAACTTAGCCTTTTATGGGAAAAACTGCAGGTGAATTTATTTAAACCATTCGCTATTAAAAAAGAATCAAACTCTGAATCACAAAAATACGAATATTTACGAACAAAAATATTTTTTAATGTTGCGACACTTTTTTCCGAAGGCACTTTTTACATTGCAATGCTACAATGCATTCTTGAAAAAAAAAAAAAAAAACAAGAGATTTTTATCTTAGCAGAAAAAGCAGTTTACATCTGAAAACATTTCGACTAAACATCCGTAAAACTTGAACTTATTTCTTTCCTTCTAAATTCCTAGTAGGGAATGTGTCAAGATAGGTTATACTTTTCCTTGAATAGCATTAAAGGCTTTCTGAACAACAAACGACAAAATCACCGCTCTTATTACTTTTTTAGGCCCAAACAAGATGGGAGTGTTGCTACGGAAAGTAAAAGAAATTGGTTGGAAATGCGCCTTACGTCGAATTGTTGTCCCTTGTCGTAGCAGTTAAAATATCTACTTTTACCTTGGAGTTTTTTAACGAGTGGTAGTAACTTTAAACAAAGGAGCAAGGGAGCATACAATGGTGAAATAAGGTAATCTGACCAGTGAATGTGCCCCTTACGCATGCTTAAATTTTAAGAAATGTATCATTAAATACTGTAGCATTTGGTACGTCACATTGAAAACATTTTACTACCATGTGTAACTGTTAACAAAAGAATGAGAGAACTTATATGATTCTGCTTTATGTTTTTAAAGAATTCATTCATAAAGAAACGCACCTGTCTTAAAACTGAACACCCCGATCTAATGGACACACACAACCTTTTCAGTTCGTTTTCTTTTCGGAATTACATAGAAGGAATTTGTTGCCGATTCGAAAAATTAAAACAAGTTACTAACTGCAATATACTGCTAGTCCGGTTATTATATCCAGAGGCTACAATTTTGTGCTTTTTATTGTCGCATTGGTCTGAAATAACAATAGCTGGATTTTAGACAAATATCCTTTCACTGAAGCTAAAATTGCGAACAAACTGGAAGCTAAAATGAATTAAGCATTCTCGGGTATCTGGATGCCCGAGCAGAGACGTCGGTACATTTCATGTAGTTCTGCTTTAGCTCTGGCTTAAGTAAGGTAGCGTTCTGCCTATTACTTAAAACTTCACTTTCATTTTTGTATTGAACAGCACTATTGTCTTGCGGATGCTGGCTGGTGTGCGTTCTACTTCCTGTTTTTTTTTTTTTTTTTTTTTGGTAAACTACGCTTTAATAAGAGCCTATCTGTCTGCTAATTGATTATTGATTATTCCAGACAGATGAGTCTATAACAAGGATGATGCTGCAATTTCTGGATGGCAAAATGAGGCTTTTGGATTACTACACGTAGCTCTGCCATAGCTTAAGAGCGGTAACTTTTTGCAAATTAATAACGCTGTTTATTTACTGAAAGGGGAGGTGGAGGTGTTAATTAACTGGTCATTTCACCATTTAAAAAAAAATAATATATTTGATGTAAACTTGGAGTACAAAGAAAAATTAGAACCGTCAGTTTATTTTGAGTAACACGCTTAAATAAATAAATTTCCAAAAGAAGCATAGATGTTCGCAGATATTCCAGAATGATTATTGCAAGCCCGTTATGCTGAGATCCATTTACTTTATCATATAAAAAGATCGAAACACGTTTTTTTTTAATTATTTTTAAGTTCTGATTAAAATACATTAACTTACTGTAAATTTCCCTAGACTTTTAACACATTGCTTTCTTCTCCACAAAAACGAATATTTAATTCTGAAACATGCATGACAATATAAATGCCAAAATACGTTTCTTTAAGTTAATCTTTAAACAATATCAATATAATAACAACAATCATAAGAGTACAGTTAATGACTAGCAGGTTTTCTTTCTCTATATTTGGTATCTATATCGAAATAGCATGTAAACAAAAATATCGAGATCTAGGTACCATTGAGAAAAAGTATCCGTGACGTATGTAATAAATCAGTTTTACCCAACCTGCAGAATGCGAAGCTTGTCCATGTGATCCGTTATTCTGTTCATTGCTACAAATCGAAAAGGACGAAAAGAGCCAATGCCACGAATTTAGAGCCAAATTTTCATAAATCGGTTTCTAAAACACATGTGTTTTATAAAATAAGCATCAAGTAATTAAACAATAATTGTAGGCTCATAAGTCTTTTCTTGTGTTCACATTTTCCTATGTTAAGAAAGGAATAAAATGCTTTGAAATGTTACACATGTTCTGACCCGCGCGAATGATTTTAATATCACACGGGGTCCTCGGGCTGAAAAAGATTTGATCCCCACTCTAATAAACTAATGCGAAATACCAAATCAAAACTATAATATTTAATAAAACTAAATTTTGCTGTATTATTTAAAAGAAAGAAGTAATTAATTAAAATATTACTTTACTAAACTTGGACAAATTCAGAGAAATACTGTTTAATACAACTAACTATTTTTCTTCTCTACTAATAATAAAGCTGAAGGTGGTTCTGTCTGTCCTTCTTTCTTTCTTTCTTTCTTTCTTTCTGTCTGTCTGTTACGCGCGTAGCGCCAAAACCGTTCGGTCGATTTTCATGCCACTTGGCACAAAATTAGTTTGTAGGATGTAGTTTTGCACCTCGAAGCGATTTTTCGAAAATTCCATTTCGTTCTTTTTCTATTCGAATTCTTAGCGGAAATTCGATAAAATAGGGAAGAAATATTTCACACACATTTTCAAGTCTTATGTCATTCGAAAGCTTGGAATTTTCTGCACAAAATGAAGTTTTTTTGAAGTTTCTACGATCATCAGGAGAGCTGTAACAATTGTTTTTAGAATCCCGAAATTCAAGGCTTACCTTCAGTAAAGCAAGCCAAACGATTCTAAAATGGTTGAACTTTAGAATAAAATTTGTTTGAAAAGAGAGATAAAATGAATTATTTTATCAACGGAAATCAATTTTTCATGTTGTTACTATGGTTACGTGTTCATACTTATTTTTGTTTCTTTCTTTTTCCAGGGTTGCCAGCGTCTATCTTCGTAGGCTACGGCCAGACGTAGTATTTTTGATTCTACGGTAGTATTTTTTCGGCCCAAATAAGGAGCGTAGTATGTTTCTGGCAACCCTGTTTCCAATACACTAATGACTTAATTAAAAGATTTGGCGGATTTTTTTTTTTTTTTTTTTTCATTTTCATAGATTTCGCATTTCAGCAACATTGATTTTGGCAACGTTTGGAAACAGTAGTATTTTGTAATATTTTTTTTAGAGGAGGCGTAGTTTTTTTTTGTTCCAATTCTCTGGCAACCCTGTCTTTTTCCCGGTGAAGCGGTGAAGATGCTTTGGGACCCTGCTTGGCGCGTTTTCAAAAAGTCAACTACGCCAAATAGCTAGGGTTACCACGCTTGGCGCGCCTATCGTTCATTTAGCGAGAAAAGGGTACCTAAAGCACAGATTAACGAAATATCGTATCAATTGCGATATTGCATCGTTTTTTTAAAGTGTTTCATTTCGGAAAATGTATTGTTTTGTTTTTTAAGCTAGGAAAGAAAACTTTCTTCTTCTCTTAAACTTTGGTAAGATTTCTGTTGGTTCCTGTTATCAACAAAATTGTTCTTATTTTCTCTTTTGGCTTATTTTTGTCCATCTCCCTTGGGGTTGCATTCGAATGTTCCAAGGGGGTGTTTTACCCCATTTGTCGGGTAAATCAGTGTTTTCAATGCAAGGTGATATGAATTGGTTAACAAAAGTGATATGAATTGGCGCGACCACTTGGCGATATATCGCCAAGCTTTTGATCGCCAAGTATTTGACGCCAATTGGCGAAAAAATTTTTTTTTTTTTGATTTAGGTTCAATTTGGCGCTGTTGGCGATATTTTGCGAAAAATCCACTGAATGATGTTAAAATCGATGATATTTAGGAGATAAATCATTGTAAAACATTTTTTTGCATTGTTTCGTAGCAAACTAGGGATACAAATGTTTGAATTGTTATCTTGCTCACTCCAAGCACTATTTTAGCACTTAAGGCATCTACTAAGAAATTTACACGTAAAATTAAGTAGTGTGGGGTCCATATCAGATCTTTATATCACTTTGAAGGAATTATTAGTTGAATAAAACTAAAATAGAGCATTTTTTCTGCTATATCAATTATTTTACAAATGAACTTTTAATTTTATACCACGGGCAAAGCCGTGCGGGTACCGCTAGTAAAATATATAAGTGAGAGCAATAGTGGATAGAAAGTTCTTCGTTTCTAATTAGACATAGGCACTCTAAAGCAATGAATGACTAAAGAAAACTCACATAGATATCTTTATGTATCGCTTGATTTCAAAACTTGATTAATTTATTTCCTACAACGTTATTACTGTCAGTTTTTTTAAATAAAAATCGAAATACCAAAACACATGCATTCTTAAAACTAGCTGTCGTGGCCGTCACGAAACTTTCTTCTATATCTATCTTATGAATTCCGGTTACAAAATAAAATACGTAGTCGCCCGAGTAATTGGAGACAGCTACAATTTCCCAATTATCGTAATAACCCTGCAAATTCAGAATCAACGAGCGAAATTGGAAATCATTGCAAAAGCCTTGTTTAGATAAATTGCAAACATTTTATTTGTTAGTAAAAAGAAATTGGCAACAGTTAAAAATTTCAAATCATTGAAAGTTTTCAGCTGTTTTGATAATTAAATAGCGTGAAAGCGATTTTTTAATGAATTAATTTTCGCATTGTTGACTAAGCGCAAAGATCACCCCATCCTCCCCCTGAGGAGATTGGCGACAAAATTTAATCGATGCTTGCTTCCATATTGAGTTAGTGTTATTCCAAATTTCATTCAAATCGCAGCAATATTTCCCGAGATACAGTAGGTGCAATGACAAAATAAGCACTTTTGATTGCTCCACCCCCCTTTGAGATATTGACACACAAATTGAATCAGCACCTGTACTCAATAGGGTCTACCTATGGACCAATTTTCGTTTGATTCCGCCGGTTACTTCCTGAGATATAGCAGTCACCCCCATGCAGAACACGTGCGATTGCTCCACCCCCCTTGGAGATATTGACAAACAAATTAAATCAGCAGCTGTACTTAGTAGGGTCTACCTATGGACCAATTTTCGTTTGATTCCGCCGGTTACTTCCTGAGATATAGCAATCACCCCCGCGCAGAACACGTGCGATTGCTCCACCCCCCTTGGAGATATTGACAAACAAATTGAATCAGCACCTGTACTCAGTAGGGTCTACCTATGGACCAATTTTCGTTTGATTCTGCCGGTTACTTCCTGAGATATAGCACT